>CANNZV010005907.1:23-22430 GCA_947561585.1 Caprella mutica | reverse complement strand
TGGAACAAACTTCACTAGCGTTCTGGAACTAACTTCACTAGCGTTCTGGAACTAACTTCACTAGCGTTCTGAACTAACTTCACTAGCGTTCTGAACTAACTTCACTAGCGTTCTGAACTAACTTCACTAGCGTTCTGAACTAACTTCACTAGCGTTCTGAACTAACTTCACTAGCGTTCTGAACTAACTTCACTAGCGTTCTGAACTAACTTCACTAGCGTTCTGAACTAACTTCACTAGCGTTCTGAACTAACTTCACTAGCGTTCTGAACTAACTTCACTAGCGTTCTGAACTAACTTCACTAGCGTTCTGAACTAACTTCACTAGCGTTCTGAACTAACTTCACTAGCGTTCTGAACTAACTTCACTAGCGTTCTGGAACTAACTTCACTAGCGTTCTGGAACTAACTTCACTAGCGTTCTGGAACTAACTTCACTAGCGTTCTGGAACTAACTTCACTAGCGTTCTGGAACTAACTTCACTAGCGTTCTGGAACTAACTTCACTAGCGTTCTGGAACTAACTTCACTAGCGTTCTGGAACTAACTTCACTAGCGTTCTGGAACTAACTTCACTAGCGTTCTGGAACTAACTTCACTAGCGTTCTGGAACTAACTTCACTAGCGTTCTGGAACTAACTTCACTAGCGTTCTGGAACTAACTTCACTAGCGTTCTGGAACTAACTTCACTAGCGTTCTGGAACTAACTTCACTAGCGTTCTGGAACTAACTTCACTAGCGTTCTGGAACTAACTTCACTAGCGTTCTGGAACTAACTTCACTAGCGTTCTGGAACTAACTTCACTAGCGTTCTGGAACTAACTTCACTAGCGTTCTGGAACTAACTTCACTAGCGTTCTGGAACTAACTTCACTAGCGTTCTGGAACTAACTTCACTAGCGTTCTGGAACTAACTTCACTAGCGTTCTGGAACTAACTTCACTAGCGTTCTGGAACTAACTTCACTAGCGTTCTGGAACTAACTTCACTAGCGTTCTGGAACTAACTTCACTAGCGTTCTGGAACTAACTTCACTAGCGTTCTGGAACTAACTTCACTAGCGTTCTGGAACTAACTTCACTAGCGTTCTGGAACTAACTTCACTAGCGTTCTGGAACTAACTTCACTAGCGTTCTGGAACTAACTTCACTAGCGTTCTGGAACTAACTTCACTAGCGTTCTGGAACTAACTTCACTAGCGTTCTGGAACTAACTTCACTAGCGTTCTGGAACTAACTTCACTAGCGTTCTGGAACTAACTTCACTAGCGTTCTGGAACTAACTTCACTAGCGTTCTGGAACTAACTTCACTAGCGTTCTGAACTAACTTCACTAGCGTTCTGAACTAACTTCACTAGCGTTCTGAACTAACTTCACTAGCGTTCTGAACTAACTTCACTAGCGTTCTGAACTAACTTCACTAGCGTTCCGAACTAACTTCACTAGCGTTCCGAACTAACTTCACTAGCGTTCTGAACTAACTTCACTAGCGTTCTGAACTAACTTCACTAGCGTTCTGAACTAACTTCACTAGCGTTCTGAACTAACTTCACTAGCGTTCTGAACTAACTTCACTAGCGTTCTGAACTAACTTCACTAGCGTTCTGAACTAACTTCACTAGCGTTCTGAACTAACTTCAGAACTAACTACCTATATTTGCGACTTACCTATATTTGCGACTTACCTATATTTGCGACTTACCTATGTTTGCGACTTACCTATGTTTGCGACTTACCTATGTTTGCGACTTACCTATGTTTGCGACTTACCTATATTTGTGAGACTTACCTATATTTGTGAGACTTACCTATATTTGTGAGACTTACCTATATTTGTGAGACTTACCTATATTTGTGAGACTTACCTATATTTGTGAGACTTACCTATATTTGTGAGACTTTCCTATATTTGTGAGACTTTCCTATATTTGTGAGACTTTCCTATATTTGTGAGACTTTCCTATATTTGTGAGACTTTCCTATATTTGTGAGACTTTCCTATATTTGTGAGACTTTCCTATATTTGTGAGACTTTCCTATATTTGTGAGACTTTCCTATATTTGTGAGACTTTCCTATATTTGTGAGACTTTCCTATATTTGTGAGACTTTCCTATATTTGTGAGACTTTCCTATATTTGTGAGACTTTCCTATATTTGTGAGACTTTCCTATATTTGTGAGACTTTCCTATATTTGTGAGACTTTCCTATATTTGTGAGACTTTCCTATATTTGTGAGACTTTCCTATATTTGTGAGACTTTCCTATATTTGTGAGACTTTCCTATATTTGTGAGACTTTCCTATATTTGTGAGACTTTCCTATATTTGTGAGACTTTCCTATATTTGTGAAACTTTCCTATATTTGTGAGACTTTCCTATATTTGTGAGACTTTCCTATATTTGTGAGACTTTCCTATATTTGTGAGACTTTCCTATATTTGTGAGACTTTCCTATATTTGTGAGACTTTCCTATATTTGGGAGACTTTCCTATATTTGGGAGACTTTCCTATATTTGGGAGACTTTCCTATATTTGGGAGACTTTCCTATATTTGGGAGACTTTCCTATATTTGGGAGACTTTCCTATATTTGGGAGACTTTCCTATATTTGGGAGACTTTCCTATATTTGGGAGACTTTCCTATATTTGGGAGACTTTCCTATATTTGGGAGACTTTCCTATTTTTGGGAGACTTTCCTATTTTTGGGAGACTTTCCTATTTTTGGGAGACTTTCCTATTTTTGGGAGACTTTCCTATTTTTGGGAGACTTTCCTATTTTTGGGAGACTTTCCTATTTTTGGGAGACTTTCCTTTTTTTGGGAGACTTTCCTTTTTTTGGGAGACTTTCCTTTTTTTGGGAGACTTGCCTATTTTTGGGAGACTTGCCTATTTTTGGGAGACTTGCCTATTTTTGGGAGACTTGCCTATTTTTGGGAGACTTGCCTATTTTTGGGAGACTTGCCTATTTTTGGGAGACTTGCCTATTTTTGGGAGACTTGCCTATTTTTGGGAGACTTGCCTATTTTTGGGAGACTTGCCTATTTTTGGGAGACTTGCCTATTTTTGGGAGACTTGCCTATTTTTGGGAGACTTGCCTATTTTTGGGAGACTTGCCTATTTTTGGGAGACTTGCCTATTTTTGGGAGACTTGCCTATTTTTGGGAGACTTGCCTATTTTTGGGAGACTTGTCTATTTTTTGGGAGACTTGTCTATTTTTTGGGAGACTTGCCTATTTTTTGGGAGACTTGCCTATTTTTTGGGAGACTTGCCTATTTTTTGGGAGACTTGCCTATTTTTTGGGAGACTTGCCTATTTTTTGGGAGACTTGCCTATTTTTTGGGAGACTTGCCTATTTTTTGGGAGACTTGCCTATTTTTTGGGAGACTTGCCTATTTTTTGGGAGACTTGCCTATTTTTTGGGAGACTTGCCTATTTTTTGGGAGACTTGCCTATTTTTTGGGAGACTTGCCTATTTTTTGGGAGACTTGCCTATTTTTTGGGAGACTTGCCTATTTTTTGGGAGACTTGCCTATCTTTTTGGGAGACTTGCCTATCTTTTTGGGAGACTTGCCTATCTTTTTGGGAGACTTGCCTATCTTTTTGGGAGACTTGCCTATCTTTTTGGGAGACTTGCCTATCTTTTTGGGAGACTTGCCTATCTTTTTGGGAGACTTGCCTATCTTTTTGGGAGACTTGCCTATCTTTTTGGGAGACTTGCCTATCTTTTTGGGAGACTTGCCTATCTTTTTGGGAGACTTGCCTATCTTTTTGGGAGACTTGCCTATCTTTTTGGGAGACTTGCCTATCTTTTTGGGAGACTTGCCTATCTTTTTGGAGACTTGCCTATCTTTTTGGGAGACTTGCCTATCTTTTTGGGAGACTTGCCTATCTTTTTGGGAGACTTGCCTATCTTTTTGGGAGACTTGCCTATCTTTTTGGGAGACTTGCCTATTTTTTGGGAGACTTGCCTATTTTTTGGGAGACTTGCCTACTTTTTGGGAGACTTGCCTACTTTTTGGGAGACTTGCCTACTTTTTGGGAGACTTGCCTACTTTTTGGGAGACTTGCCTACTTTTTGGGAGACTTGCCTACTTTTTGGGAGACTTGCCTACTTTTTGGGAGACTTGCCTACTTTTTGGGAGACTTGCCTACTTTTTGGGAGACTTGCCTACTTTTTGGGAGACTTGCCTACTTTTTGGGAGACTTGCCTACTTTTTGGGAGACTTGCCTACTTTTTGGGAGACTTGCTTATTTTTTTGGAGACTTGCTTATTTTTTTGGGAGACTTGCTTATTTTTTTGGGAGACTTGCTTATTTTTTTGGGAGACTTGCTTATTTTTTTGGGAGACTTGCCTATTTTTTTGGGAGACTTGCCTATTTTTTTGGGAGACTTGCCTATTTTTTTGGGAGACTTGCCTATTTTTTTGGGAGACTTGCCTATTTTTTTGGGAGACTTGCTTATTTTTTTGGGAGACTTGCTTATTTTTTTGGGAGACTTGCTTATTTTTTTGGGAGACTTACTTATTTTTTTGGGAGACTTACTTATTTTTTTGGGAGACTTGCTCATTTTTTTGGGAGACTTGCTCATTTTTTTGGGAGACTTGCCTATTTTTTTGGGAGACTTGCCTATTTTTTTGGGAGACTTGCCTATTTTTTTGGGAGACTTGCCTATTTTTTTGGGAGACTTGCCTATTTTTTTGGGAGACTTGCCTATTTTTTTGGGAGACTTGCCTGTTTTTTTGGGAGACTTGCCTGTTTTTTTGGGAGACTTGCCTGTTTTTTTGGGAGACTTGCCTGTTTTTTTGGGAGACTTGCCTGTTTTTTTGGGAGACTTGCCTGTTTTTTTGGGAGACTTGCCTGTTTTTTTGGGAGACTTGCCTATTTTTTTGGGAGACTTGCCTATTTTTTTTGGGAGACTTGCCTATTTTTTTTGGGAGACTTGCCTATTTTTTTTGGGAGACTTGCCTATTTTTTTTGGGAGACTTGCCTATTTTTTTTGGGAGACTTGCCTGTTTTTTTTGGGAGACTTGCCTGTTTTTTTTGGGAGACTTGCCTGTTTTTTTTTGGGAGACTTGCCTGTTTTTTTTGGGAGACTTGCCTGTTTTTTTTGGGAGACTTGCCTGTTTTTTTTGGGAGACTTGCCTATTTTTTTTGGGAGACTTGCCTATTTTTTTTGGGAGACTTGCCTATTTTTTTTTGGGAGACTTGCCTATTTTTTTTGGGAGACTTGCCTATTTTTTTTGGGAGACTTGCCTATTTTTTTTGGGAGACTTGCCTATTTTTTTGGGAGACTTGCCTATTTTTTTTGGGAGACTTGCCTATTTTTTTTGGGAGACTTGCCTATTTTTTTTGGGAGACTTGCCTATTTTTTTTGGGAGACTTGCCTATTTTTTTTGGGAGACTTGCCTATTTTTTTTGGGAGACTTGCCTATTTTTTTTGGGAGACTTGCCTATTTTTTTTGGGAGACTTGCCTATTTTTTTTGGGAGACTTGCCTATTTTTTTTGGGAGACTTGCCTATTTTTTTTGGGAGACTTGCCTATTTTTTTTGGGAGACTTGCCTATTTTTTTTGGGAGACTTGCCTATTTTTTTTGGGAGACTTGCCTATTTTTTTGGAGACTTCTATTTTTTGGGAGACTTGCCTATTTTTTTTGGGAGACTTGCCTATTTTTTTTGGGAGACTTGCCTATTTTTTTTGGGAGACTTGCCTATTTTTTGGGGAGACTTGCCTATTTTTTGGGGAGACTTGCCTATTTTTTGGGGAGACTTGCCTATTTTTTGGGGAGACTTGCCTATTTTTTGGGGAGACTTGATTATTTTTTGGGGAGACTTGATTATTTTTTGGGGAGACTTGATTATTTTTTGGGGAGACTTGATTATTTTTTGGGGAGACTTGATTATTTTTTGGGGAGACTTGATTATTTTTTGGGGAGACTTGATTATTTTTTGGGGAGACTTGATTATTTTTTGGGGAGACTTGATTATTTTTTGGGGAGACTTGATTATTTTTTGGGGAGACTTGATTATTTTTTGGGGAGACTTGATTATTTTTTGGGGAGACTTGATTATTTTTTGGGGAGACTTGATTATTTTTTGGGGAGACTTGATTATTTTTTGGGGAGACTTGATTATTTTTTGGGGAGACTTGATTATTTTTTGGGGAGACTTGATTATTTTTTGGGGAGACTTGATTATTTTTTGGGGAGACTTGATTATTTTTTGGGGAGACTTGATTATTTTTTGGGGAGACTTGATTATTTTTTGGGGAGACTTGATTATTTTTTGGGGAGACTTGATTATTTTTTGGGGAGACTTGCCTATTTTTTGGGGAGACTTGATTATTTTTTGGGGAGACTTGCCTATTTTTTGGGGAGACTTGCCTATTTTTTGGGGAGACTTGCCTATTTTTTGGGGAGACTTGCCTTATTTTTTGGGGAGACTTGCCTTATTTTTTGGGGAGACTTGCCTATTTTTTGGGGAGACTTGCCTTATTTTTTTGGGAGACTTGCCTTATTTTTTTGGGAGACTTGCCTTATTTTTTTGGGAGACTTGCCTTATTTTTTTGGGAGACTTGCCTTTTTTTTTTGGGAGACTTGCCTTATATTTTTGGGAGACTTGCCTTATATTTTTGGGAGACTTGCCTTATATTTTTGGGAGACTTGCCTTATTTTTTTGGGAGACTTGCCTTATTTTTTTGGGAGACTTGCCTTATTTTTTTGGGAGACTTGCCTTATTTTTTTGGGAGACTTGCCTTATTTTTTTGGGAGACTTGCCTTATTTTTTTGGGAGACTTGCCTTATTTTTTTGGGAGACTTGCCTTATTTTTTTGGGAGACTTGCCTTATTTTTTTGGGAGACTTGCCTTATTTTTTTGGGAGACTTGCCTTATTTTTTTGGGAGACTTGCCTTATTTTTTTGGGAGACTTGCCTTATTTTTTTGGGAGACTTGCCTTATTTTTTTGGGAGACTTGCCTTATTTTTTTGGGAGACTTGCCTTATTTTTTTGGGAGACTTGCCTTATTTTTTTGGGAGACTTGCCTTTTTTTTTTGGGAGACTTGCCTTATTTTTTTGGGAGACTTGCCTTATTTTTTTGGGAGACTTGCCTTTTTTTTTTGGGAGACTTGCCTTTTTTTTTGGGAGACTTGCCTTTTTTTTTGGGAGACTTGCCTTTTTTTTTGGGAGACTTGCCTTTTTTTTTTGGGAGACTTGCCTTTTTTTTTTGGGAGACTTGCCTTTTTTTTTTGGGAGACTTGCCTTTTTTTTTGGGAGACTTGCCTTTTTTTTTGGGAGACTTGCCTTTTTTTTTGGGAGACTTGCCTTTTTTTTTTGGGAGACTTGCCTTTTTTTTTTTGGGAGACTTGCCTTTTTTTTTTGGGAGACTTGCCTTTTTTTTTTGGGAGACTTGCCTTTTTTTTTTGGGAGACTTGCCTTTTTTTTTTGGGAGACTTGCCTTTTTTTTTTGGGAGACTTGCCTTTTTTTTTTGGGAGATTGCCTTTTTTTTTGGGAGACTTGCCTTTTTTTTTTGGGAGACTTGCCTTTTTTTTTTGGGAGACTAGCCTTTTTTTTTTGGGAGACTAGCCTTTTTTTTTTGGGAGACTTGCCTTTTTTTTTGGGAGACTTGCCTTTTTTTTTTGGGAGACTTGCCTTTTTTTTTTGGGAGACTTGCCTTTTTTTTTTGGGAGACTTGCCTTTTTTTTTTGGGAGACTTGCCTTTTTTTTTTGGGAGACTTGCCTTTTTTTTTGGGAGACTTGCCTTTTTTTTTTGGGAGACTTGCCTTTTTTTTTTGGGAGACTTGCCTTTTTTTTTTGGGAGACTTGCCTTTTTTTTTTTGGGAGACTTGCCTTTTTTTTTTGGGAGACTTGCCTTTTTTTTTTTGGGAGACTTGCCTTTTTTTTTTTGGGAGACTTGCCTTTTTTTTTTGGGAGACTTGCCTTTTTTTTTTGGGGAGACTTGCCTTTTTTTTTTGGGAGACTTGCCTTTTTTTTTTGGGAGACTTGCCTTTTTTTTTTTGGGAGACTTGCCTTTTTTTTTTGGGAGACTTACTAGATTTGAAAGAGATAGAAAGAATATTTATATATCATGTAAATATCTTTTTGTGCATACGTGTTAAAGTTATTGTTGGGTATATACTTATATATATTGAATAAAAGAAACTATAATCTATAACTATAATCTGTGTTGTCATTTCCCCGTGATAGTTTCTGAGAGATCCGGTAAACTTCTGAATAAAAGAAATCTACTTTAGCTATCTTAGTTTTCTTGTGTGGTCAAACTCTCCCATAAACCACTACAATGTGACCTATAGTAACGCTCAGGATACCTAACTAGTATCCTTATATTATCATTGCCGGTAATAATGCATTGAACTTCTGAGGTGTATTGAAAGTAAATAAAGTTGTTCATGTTTCAAACAAATTTTTTTCAATGCTAATTTGTATTAGTTAATGATATAATTGGTCAAATGATTTTTTTAATTTTGGCGTAGAGTGTGTAACACCAACCACATGCTGAGTAAAATTTCATGTTTATACCTCTTTAATAGAGAAATAAAGTATATTTATGGATTCACACTATGTTCATTTATTTTCTTATAAATCTGATGAAAAAAAGTAGTTTTAGCTATTTAGTGAAATAGATAAAACTATTCTTTATTGGGAAGAGTTAGATATAAAAGGAAAAAAACTAATTTTATGGAATTTTAGTGATTCATGCCAAGGATACAATCAAATGAATACCTGCATTTAATTTTAGGAAATTAAATTCACCATTTAAGAGTTAAATGCACAACAAGAATCAGCTATTACTTATTAGTTACAGAAGCTGGATACTTTATAAAAATCGGGGAACAGTCAAGAGCCCCCCTGGTCACGAGCCCCTTGATCACGAGCTCCCCGGTCACGAGCCCCTCTATGTCATAAGCCCCCCCCCCCCCTTCCAGTCACGAGCCCCCCCCCCCTTCCTGTTTTTTCAATCCTTATTTACCTAGTTAAACAAATGAAGAACTAATTAGATAGAAATAACAGAGTTGCTAATATAGTTTGTTGTATCCGCTAGTTTGTTGTATTGCACATTTCATGATTGTTTAATGAACTGGCAGGAGGGTTCGGGAGGTGGCACGATATACATATTAGTAATGAACTACAAAAGTGTCAATAAGGATTAAATATTATAGGTAAAAAAGGATAAAAAGGATGGGGGCTCGTGACAGGGGAGGCTCATGACCGAGGGGCTCTTGACCGGGGGGCTTATGAACAACACCCATAACCCCCCCCCCCCCTCCTGCCTCTCCTACTCCTCCTCCTATAGTACAGAGTTAAATAGGAATAATATTACCTCTTACATTACTATGTAAACTTGTAAAGCTATACGTTTCAAAATTGTAAATGAGTAAAATAACATAGTGGATAAATTCTTGACTTAAACAAATTATTAATTTTCGCATTTTTACCTTTTTGCGCAATTAGTTTTCAAACACAAGATTTTATTCCGGATAACCAAAGATTTCGTGAAGAAATTTCTGTTCTATCTCATTGCACAATTAATTCCATTACATTTAATCATTAGGAACATTCATTCCACAATTTTATCAATAATATTCAACCCACCATTCGCGTTACGCATCTATAAATCCATCGTTACCGCAACCAATTGATCTATCACTGAACGTTCAATGAACATTGAAGGCAGCATTAAAAATTATTACATAAGGTTAGGTTAGCGGTCCGGTTGGTGGCTCATGAAGACTTATCACCCTTAGTGGTTTCGGTAAATGTAAAATAAATACTTTATCCTTCACTTAGGTTGCTTTATTGAACAGTAAAACAGTAATATTATATTTTGTCATTGTCGAACTCAGCATGGGAAGGACGGAATTGTCCCTAGACCACTAACCTAACTATAAATAATTATTGTCAAGGCTTCTCTTCAATAACCCTCGAACGTGCAGCGATCGATCGCTGGTTGCACTAATTAAGAATCTACAGATTGCACAGCACGATCGACGATAGAGGTGGCAAATACATATACTAGAGTGGACCAAAAAATAATAGTTTAGGAAAACTTCACAATCTTCATATGGAAGAGCTATAAAAAAAGGGTTTGTTATGAAAGAACGGTGCATTGACAATCGGGCCCGCAAATAATTGGGTCCAGGACAATAATTGGGCACAGGGCAATTATTAAGCCCAGGAAAAGAAAACCCCGTATGTAATAGATGATAATTTATTTAGTATGGGGCTTAACGTCTGTTTTCTGAACCAAAGGCTAAACGAATAAAGTCAAAAGAAAGCCCAATACAAGGGACTTGAAGAAGCTGTGAGAAAGAAAGCTGACTTTACGATCAAAAATAACCTACAAACAGTCGGTGACAAAGCTCTCATAGATACAGAAGAGCTACTCCGTGAATTCAGTCGCTTACCAATAAAATGAGACGAAAAAGGAGAAAACCACGTGAACTTACGGATAGAAGAGGAGAATGAAGAGGTGAATTTGAATAAAAACAGCGACAAGGCTACTGAACTTCATAGTTTAAGGTTAAACCCCTAGTTTCATTCTCTAGAACCACAAGGAGCGTTGTAAAAATGATGGACATAGTGAAATGGCAATAGGCAAAACATAATCCAAATTACAACAGTTCGGGGCCCAAGCAAAATATAAAACACTAATTTTTTAGAATGTTTATACATATAAAACTGAATATTCAAATTAAACTTTGAAACAAATACATCATGACCAAATAAACGTTAACAATATACATGATCGTCCAATATTTTGCATCTAAAATTCAAATACTGCTTTCATTTTTGCTGAGTTGAATAGAAAGAAATCGAGGTATGGTAAAAGGAAATTTTATCGTAGGGTGCAATTCGATTACTAAAATAGCCTGATTTGCTTGTAAAAATACTGTATTTTTTTTGTTAAAAAAAAAAAGATTTGTCCATTATAAAAAAAAAGGAGAAAATCTGTACAGAAGAGGAAATTCCTCCAGAACTACAAGTGAGGAGTTGAGTTCCTTGAAGGGGTGGACCCGACTCTCTAAAACTTCTCTTTCGCAGCTGAGAGGATGCTGAAGGCATTCCCTCTCTGAATAGCGAGAGCCATTTGCTGTTGGAACAAGGCAGTCTCCCTTGGATCGTTCCTTGTCTCAACAAGGCGTCTAGTCGTCTACAAATGGACTTCATCATTGAGGAGGTGGTAATGATGTTACGCTCCTTTGGTCTCAATAGCAATGGGCTAAAATATTTAAGCATCACCAAGGGCGGAGTATTTCTGACGATTACGGTTCTCTGCAGCTCTGGAAGCTGATCCGGCCTCAACCTCGGAATCATCGAGGTGTGTCTCGGCAAATGTGTCAACAGACATGCAATCCCAAATCGGACTCTTTCCATTCATGTAAGGAAAGCCAGTAATACCATCTGGCCAGAATGCTCCATTTTTTTAGTACTTATGGGAGTTCTGCTCTCTGCAAAGCCCGCTTTACAACATCATTCATTGCCGCATGTCTCGGGTTACACCCACCAGAACTGTACCTACAAGACACTGAAGACAGGCCATGCAGTCCTCTAACATGCATCCCATTATCACAGCAGCGAATGAGTAACACAAATTCTGGCACCCAATCTGAGAGCAATGGCTACCCTCAGGACATCTAAATCAAGTATACTCCCAAATATTGAAATGTTGGTTTCGTAGTCAGCTATTATTTTTCCTCTTCAATTTCTTGCATGTTACGCTCCTTCCTCATCAGTTTCCCCACGGAGCACCACAGTTCCCTAAGTGTGTAGCACTACACTGGCTAGTTTGGAGGGGATGGGACAACTGCAAAATTGTTCATACTAGTCTAATTTTTCGACACAGTCATCAAAATAGATTTTACTCACTATTCTTCCCTATTTTAAGAGTTAGTAAATCACAAATTATGATTCATTTGACCAAATTAGGAAAAATATGTAACACGTACCGCTGGTGACTGGAGATCAGATCTATATTGAAAATTGACTTGGTCATTTTTTTGTTGAGGAGAGGCTGATTTAGGCATTTCTTTGTCAGCATTGAGTCTGAATTGTTTCTTTTTATTATTTTCGTTTGATATCATACATGAAAAATAAATAGTGGATCACACAGATTTTTTTCAACTTCCAACTCCTTACATCTATGGTAATTGAGGCGTGGGTTTTGCTCAAATATTCCACAAATTATATGGAACTTACACCGCACAACATTAAATATTGAAACTAAAAAATTTCATCCTATATTCTTTATCATACACAAATGCATATGGAGCGCATAATCTTTTCAATAGTAAATAATGTTTTCAGGCACATCAAACAGAGGAACAAATATGAAACATTCCCTTAATTATGAGAAGATTAACGATTGGTTTGAGATAAAAGTTAGAAAATGCAAGTAGAGATGTCTTATTCGAGTGAAGGACGTGAAATCGAATCTTCTTATAGGATTGTGCTATATAAGTCAGAGACTATACTATACTGACTTACTATAAATCAGAGACAATGGCAACTTCCAACCCCTACGCTGGCCGGCAAGAAATCCGGATCTTAATCCGATTGAAAATGTGTGGGGCTGGATAGTCAACGAGTGGGACCATGCCAATGAAAGATCGTCTGAAGCTCTTGAACAGCACGTAGCCAGCATGTGGAAAATAATCCTTATTTCTTTGAAAATCTAGCTAGAAGTATGCCTCGAAGGAGCTAGGATACACTAAATATTAGGAAATCAATATCGGATTATTTTATATCTTTATATTTATGCGATGGTATTAGTTTAGATATATACAACTTTATTTTTTATATTGAATCCGTTCATTAATTCATTGTTATAATTAAATTTATATTTAGTTTGTTTTAAATATTTGTTCCATATTTACGTATTCCCATACACCAACATTCATAGATTCATTGATCTATAAAACTGTCTGTATATACTTATTATGAAATACAAATTTATATAGGAATTTCTGTATATAACTTGATTTTTTATAACTGTTATATATTTACTGTAAAGATCTTTAATACATCATTTTAACGCTTTTGAATTTAATTTGTTTTGTATAGCGTTTGTTAAATAAATTGATTTTTTATCCTATTTGTTGCAAATGCTTATGCCTTTCGGATTTGAGACTTCGATTTCGATTAACCATAAATTGCCTTTTGGAGATTTCCAAAATTATATTGCCAATATAAACCTCGAGTTACTCCAGTAAATAGTTAATCATTCAGGGAACAATTTGATTTGGATATTAAATTTGAATTAAATTCAAAATAAGACTAATACCCTAACGAGGGTAGCTTTTATTTGCGCTTAAGATAATTGGACAGCTAGAGAAAGATAGAACTGTGAATAATTATAAATTTATGATAATTGCCGTGTTTTTGACAAGTCATTAAAAACTCAAATTAGTTTTAAACCAACAAAGAAACGTTAAACTAACAAATGAACACTAAAATTTTTTGGTTTCATATAATATTTACATGAATCTTAAGTTGTTAAAATTAGAACTCCTCTGATTGTCTGCAAAAAGAAAATTATATATAAAACAAATCTATTGCGAATATACCAATGGAGCAAACTCGTCTAGCCAGGTCAGAGGATAGAAGTTTACATCCGAATTCCTATTCTCGAAAGTCCATTCCTCTTTTTACAAAATTGCAGAATAAAGGGTATAAATAAATAATAAATCTTTAAAGGTAAATTCATGAATCCAATTCACATGTTACATACGAGATGACACAAGCGGTCTAAAAAAAGATTATGCACAATGAGTAATAATTAATATCATTTATAGAATGATTAATGAGCATTTACTAAAAAGAAACAAGGACTGTTAGGTGCAGCTCCACTTCATGAATAACTGACTTTCATAAAATCGAAAACTGTGTAATTTTATAATTCGAGCAATTTTGTTCATTCGAGCAATTTGAAAATTCGAGCAATTGTTCATTCGAGCAATTGTTCGTTCGAGCAATTGTTTTTCGAGCAATTGTTTTTCGAGCAATTGTTCTTTCGAGCAATTGTTCATTCGAGCAATTGTTTTTCGAGCAATTGTTTTCGAGCAATTGTCTTTCGAGCAATTGTTTTCGAGCAATTTACCTAGAACCGCAGATAGGCTACCCGATGAATTAAGTCACTTACTAAGGAATGTGACATAAAAGTGAGACAAGCACCGATGAATGCCCTCAAGGATGGAAGAGGAAAATGAAGAGGTGATAGTAAATTAAGTCTACTAAAAAAATCTGATCTCCTAGTTGAAGAGCATAAATGTCCTCTAAAACTGCAAGTAGCGTTAAAAACTGACAAGGTAGAAATTAAAAAGAATTTTGTGAAAACCAGTATCTTTCGGGATGTTTCTTTTCTTTACTAGAATTGTTGTTAAATATCTTCCTGACCTTGATCTTCAATGGCTTTTGAGCTTTGATAGTAAAGTTTTGAATGAATAAATAGTTCAAAAGAACTGGGAAGTTTTTGCTTCATTTTTTGCCTACTAACTATTGCCCATTTGTTTATAAAATAATGTTTTCTATGTCCCATGATTAAATTCCTGCATATAATATACACAGGCAAAGTTTGGTGCAGTTGCATTTCGATCCGCATGGGCCAATCTGTTGCATCTGTTCTGTGCGGATGTAGTCCCAAGCCCAAACTTGTATATAGTGTGCCATGAATCATGATTGACCAATCTTAAATATCATAACAAAAGCAAGATTGAAAATTAAATACGATGAAATATCGTGGTTTATATCTTGGCACTCATTAATGAATATTTAAGTATAACAAAACAAACTATTCTAACTCTCAAAGCTGTGGAAAATTTGACAATACAATTGCCGCAAAAAATCATGAAACCTGCAATGATACAGTTAAAACTTTTCCATCTTTTTCCCCATATTTCGTTATGTTTGTGGTGCAAAATAGTTTGATCGAAGGAATTATTCCTAATTACTGTTTAAAGGTATAATACTTTAGCTAATCTCGAAGTTATGTTAGGCAAATACGCTAAGCGCTATTTAGCTTAAGTTAAATGTTGTAAAACATATATTATAATTAGGGCTGTGACTGTAAGGCCTTACAAGATATGCTCTATAAGCTCTAAGAATATGCTTTATAAGCTCTAAAAATAAGGCTGTAAAAACGTTTCAGATTATGCTTTATAAGCTTTAAGAGCTGAATACTATTATGCATAAGCATTTATTAATAGATATGCCTTCAAATTTACAATAGTATATAGTTCAAAATTTTCTTTTGATTGAAGAAAACAAGAAATAATCAAGGGGAACCCTATTATTATTTAACTAAATAGGTATCTTTTACTAGGTATTTCAGGGAAAATAAAATGAACTGATTAGTAATTTAATGATTATTTATAAAAGATACTTTCATCTTCAAAGAAAACTATTTAAATATATAAATATAGCAACTCCTGATTAAACAAATGTAGATTTTACATTAGAAATATTCATCACGAGAATTCATTTTCCATGGTAAGGGGCGCATTAGCACCCTGTCAATGAAGTTAAATTTTATTAGTTGGTTGCACTGTAAGTATATTCCGGGTGGCACCTCTATGGTTAAAAAAATAAATGGTTACTACCACTTAGAATATAGTTTTAAAAATATTGTTAATTGCGGATAAGTTATTTAGGGTATTGTTTTTAATGTTTCGGTCTCAAAATTATAAATGACCTCTTAACATAAATGAGTTTGTTGTATTGCACATATCCTGATTGTTTAATGACGTAGCAGGGGGGTTCGGGGGCGTCACGCCCCCGATTCATCTAATTCATAAGCTTCATTTATACCTGAGACCGAGACTAAATTTTCCGGTCAAATTTCATGTTAAATAAATGTCAAAACATGTCTCAAAAATCTAATGTTACGTGTCAGCTTAAAACGGTTAATGTTATTCTATTTTAATAAATAACTACACATTTAAGAAATAATAATTTCAAATTTTTATATTATTATTCTTTCAAAACACCATTATAAACTGAGACAGAAATTTCCAAGAACGAAATTTCCCAGAACCTACACAACACATTGAAATAGATAAAAATTATACCATCACTTCAACTTTGCAAAACTTTCGGAAAATCTTGTCAGTTAAAATTTCTAGAGCATTGGATTTAGTTATGAATAAACAAAAAAAATTATTGACTGATTTGGCAACTTTAGTTATCCTGGCCTGGATGGTAGCTCGTGCAAGCAATCTAATTAATTTTTTTTTCTAAAAATTTAAAGAGTTACGCCAAAGATATTATGCTACAATAAGATACACTACTGTCGACAATTTCTATTTTAAAAGTGTGTTGTGGCGCAGTCTGATTTTAAAAGCGGGAAATAGAATAGAAATATTGTAAGGACAATCGAGGTATGTTGTGTTCGTGACGTCATAACAGCAACACTCTAAAATAATATTTAAGACAATTGAAGAACGTTCTATTATAAAACAGAGATGAATCCATTAATGTTATTCACACTGCTTAACCTTAATTTTCTATTTATGTGTGTTGCCTTGTTGACGTCACGGTCACAAATCACTCGATTTGTAACCACAGCTCACAAACCTTTACTCTTTGATGCCTTCCCTAAATCCCTAGAAGGAATACCAATATTGATAAGTAGCGACAATTGAGTGATTTGTGACGTGACGTAAGCAAGGGAACAAATTTAAAAAGAAAATTAGGGGTTTGGAAGGTTAAATAATTGATTAAATATATATTTATTTATTATATTATGCAAATTAATAGCTATTTTTAACAAATTTACTATAAAATTTAAATATGATTTTAGAATGTTGCTGTTATAACTTCACGCACACAAAATACCTCGATTCTCCTTACTATATTTCAATTCTATTGGAATAGAATTTGCTACGTCAAAGTTTCAAACTTACTGCAATTACGAATCTGAAAATAAGATTTACAAAAAAAAATTAGGTGATGGCTCATGTTTTACATAACGTGTATTTATAATATAGAGCAGAAAAGTATAAAAAATCCAACATCGTATATATCAACCTTTTCATGAACAGTTGAAAATGTTTTCTGTTCACGAAAACCTCAACGATTCGATATTATGCCTTGAAATTAGATAAGCTCTTTGATAAAGCATATGCTCGAAACATTTTGCTTAAAGGTCTAATAAAAAGCATATGCTCAAATGATTTTGCTTAAAGCCCTAATAAAAAGCATATGCTCAAATGATTTTGCTTGAAGCCCTAATAAAAAGCATATGCTCAAATAATTTTGCTTAAAGCCCTTACAAAATGCATATGCTTCAAAAAAGTATAAGCAAATTCTTACGAGCATATGCGAAATAAGCCATGTCACAGCCCTAATTATAATGAATGATACGAATTTTTTCTTAGATTTTGAAAGAATTGTTGAAGAAATTAAAATACATGTCATATTGTTATTACTGGCTTAATAGTAATGTTAACTTTAATCGAAAGGAAAATTTCGTATAACTGGAATTGTTTTTGAATATTCAAAAAAATCACTAATTGGTATCTATGTAGTTATTTACTATTCACTAATTGGCATCTTTTTTCTTACTACGTGTGGGAGGTGCTTATGTTATGCAACCTTGACAAATCTCAAAATATTGACTGAAAACTCCACGGTTTTTGCTAATAAAATTCAAAGTGACCTCGTTTATTCTTTCCCCCATAATACATCATCAAGGTGATACTTTCAACTGATTGTGCTTCATCACAGTGACACTTTCTCTGAGAGTACATTGTCACAGTGCCTCTTTTCTCTGAAATTACATCATTATTGTGACATTTTCTGTGATGGTACATTGTCACAGGGACTCTTTATGCTGAAAGTACATCACCACAATGACTCTTTTCTCTAATAGAATAATCTTCACAGTGACTCTTTTCTTTGAGAGTATATCACCAAAGTAGATTTTTTTTCTGGTAGTACATCATCTCTGTGACTGTGTTCTTTGAAAGTACATCATCACTGTGACTCTTTTTTTTTCAAAGTACATCACCACAGTGACTTGATTCTGTGTTACTACATAATCACATTGACCTTTTTCTCTGATAGTACTTCATCACAGTGACTATTTTCTATGATAGTAAATCATCAAAGTGACTTTTTCTCGGATAATACATCATCATAGTGACTCGTTTCTGTGATAGAATATCATCACAAGGATTTCTTTCTGACACTACATCGTGAGAAATTAGTTTTGATTTACTGAGTTCGACTACCTTGTTGTTGTTTTTAAATCTATCTGTTATTATATGTAAGAATGAATGTATTTTGTTATTTTTAAAATCTAAGTCGTGAAACAACTGATTTTTTTTACTAGTCACCATACAGGACAAGAAACCAAGGCAAACAACAATAGCAAATATGTCATTCCTATTGAACAATGAATATGGTTCTCCAGTTATTTATTAGTTTGTATATGCTCACTGTTGATCAGGTAGGAAGTGATAATCTCTCACATTGAACGATTAGTTAAGTCGATAACTTGGTATGAAAAATATTTTGATTATAATTTCCAGATATAATATTAATTAATTCAAAGTTATTATTATCTTGAATAAAATGCAAATTGCAGATATTAGTTGATTATCAAGTATTATGGTAAAGGGATCAAAGTTTCTATTATGAATAAACATAAGGGACATAGTTCGAATATCTAGCAAAAATGTAAAAAAGAGGGAAAATTTTCTAGTCAAAATATGACATCTTTCAAGTTCTTGTATAAAAATTATTTTTGGAAAATAAGGAGGCTGTTAACAATGATCAAAATTAAATAACATGAAATTGACTTGTAAAATATTTTACAAGATCAGCATGTCTTCTCATTCAATCTCTTCTCCCTTCATAATACACCATATTGCACGATTGGAAAGTAAAGAGAAAAATAAATACAAATATCAATATTCGATACCGAACAGAAATGTCTTTAGAATTCAAGCTTGAAATTTCATTTGAGCTGCATATTAGAAATAGATAATTGGATCGGCAACAATAGAGTTAGTCGGAGTTGTTCAAATTTCAGAACACTGCAAATTAAGTCATATATTTGGAGCGGCACTAGAGCTTTTCACCGCTGGATCATTCTCCGCCGGAATATTCCCCGCCAGACTTTTCCCCGCCAAGATTACTCCCCTCCAGACTTTCCCCCGCATGGCCCATTCCACGCTGAACTTTTCACCGCCGAATAAATCAATAGTATTTTTGGCTATTAAATTAAAATTTTGATAAAACAAAACGTATATAAATAGTAAACACATTTTATTATCAGACTTAAATAATAATAGAGTCTTATTTTAAGATTTGATTTTCGTATGTGTGGATATTGGTCGTTTTTCTTTTAAGACTGTACCTTCTTACATTTGCATATATTTAAGATATGCTACAAAGTTCAAACATTATGGCAATTCTACGGGATTGCCAAATGTTGCAATTTGGATTGCCAAATGTTGCAAGCTACTGTTAATTCATACATATCGTGAATTTTTCATTTTCTTCGCTAGCTAATATAGATATTCGTGATTTACTTACTTCTCGCTCAAATATATACTTTTCCGGAACACTTTTAAGTTTAATTGTAGTTTATCAATTTGACAATATTATTAATATAATACAGAATTAATATCCTTACTATATATATATTTTATTATTACACTTAATATTGACTTTATTTATAGTGTCCTTTTTATTTTATGCATATTTGATATTTATACCTTAAAGAACTTACAATGGATTAACTATTATTATGAAAGTACATAAGTTAGAGTGTAGAAATCCTTAAATCAAGACTTTTCAAGTAGTCATATTTCAGGACGATTTAGACATATTGTAAAGTAGTAAATTTTCTCTAAAAATCTCCAATAAAAGCTAATTATAGGAATAGTGATTACAAAACGGGTTCGGTTCAAGGATTCGGTAAGTGACCAAAATCCATATAACTAAGTTAAAAACAATATCCAAAAAAATGGTTAGTGGTGACGGCATACTTTGATTCACAATTTCACGGTAATAGATTCAATGGTCAAAATGATTTATTTCAAAAACTTGTTTAAAAATCTAAATACTAAATTGTCTTCCAAAGATTTAATTAAAAAAATAGGCGGTGAAAGGTCCTTTCGGGGAAATGACAGTCGGGGAAAAGTTTAGGCGTGGAAAAGTCCGGCGGAGAATAGTCCAGCGGGAAAAAGTATGGCGGCGAATAGTTCGCTTCCCATTTGGTGCGTGTCAGTGTTACTACTTCAACCAAATTTGTAAAAAAGTAGCACATCATTTTTTCAGTCATTAAAAGTCCCGTGGAACTTATTATGCCACATTAAATGATAACTTAGCAACTCCTCACTAATATTCTACACTCTCATCTACTCAAACTATACCAATCAAATGTAAACGGTACATTTAATGTCATATTTATTTAGTTTGAAAACCAACACAACTGATTATTAGATAAAATATAAGAGATTAGGTTTGAAAGACTCCTAAATCTGATTGATAGGTGAAGCTCCGTCATTAGGTATTGAAACACCTATATACAGCTGTTTTAAGGTAAAGCCTTAATGATTTGGTATGGAAACTTATAAAGCTGATTGATAGGCAAAGTCTCCGTCATTTGGTTTGGAGACACATACAGCTGATTTGAAGATAAAGCCTTATTGATTAGGTATGAAGATTCCTACAGCTGATTGGTAGGTAAGGTCACTGTGATAAAGCCTAAGTATTGTTGAAGGTTATTCGGTAAAATACTTGTTTTGTTGTTGGAATAATAAAGCGTAAATATTAAATCAGTCCTCCCAAGTCTAATACCGAGAACAGAACTGATAGTTGCAATTATCTTATAAATTAATTAAGGTTGAAAATACGAGGGTGACTTTACTTATAACTATAAATAAATATGGTATAATTTGTTTCATGACTGTCGACCAGGTGTATCAGCCACATTTTCTCTGCAACATTTCTCAGTTCACCCAGTACGAGTTGGTGTTGTACAGCAATGTTACGACAATGGTATACAGACATCCCCATAATCTGATTCCTCTATGTATTATTGGCTGTCAGACCCAGGTAGCAATGAATGTTATTTAAATGTTAGAATAATATTATCCTGTAACCAAAAGTAATGTTATTTTCAATGTTAAAATAACATTATAAAAATGTTATATTTTCAATGTTAACATAATATTACAACCGAACCTTGAAATAACATTGGGAAATAATATTGAATGTTATGTTGTAATATTAATATAACATTTAAAAAATGTTTAATAATGTTATTTTGATATTAAACAAATGTTATCTAACATTTGTTTATTACGAACAAACCTTATAATAACATTGGGAAATAACATTGAATGTTATGTTGTAATATTAAAATAACATTTGAAAAATGTTAAATTATGTTATTGTAATATCAAAAAAATGTTAATATAACATTTTTTATTAACAAAAAAAAATAATTTAACATTTTTCAAATGTTATTTTAATATTACAACATAACATTCAATGTTATTTCCCAATGTTATTATAAGGTTTGTTCGTAATAAACAAATGTTAGATAACATTTGTTTAATATCAAAATAACATTATTAAACATTTTTTAAATGTTATATTAATATTACAACAAAACATTTAATATTATTTCCCAATGTTATTTCAAGGTTCGGTTGTAATATTATGTTAACATTGAAAATATAACATTTTTATAATGTTATTTTAACATTGAAAATAACATTACTTTTGGTTAAAGGATAATATTATTCTAACATTCAAATAACATTCATTGCTACCTGGGATATGTATGTTCAATAATACATACCAACATGTACTATGTTCAATTATACATACTAACATGTATGTTCAATAATAAATACCAACATGTTCAATAATACATACCAACATGTATGTTCATTAATAAATACTAACATGTATGTTCAATAATACATACCAACATGTATGTTCAATAATAATTACCATTATGTATGTTCAATAATACATACTAACATGTATGTTCAATAATAAATATCAACATGTATGTTCAATAATACATTAATACATACCAACATGTATGTTCAATAATAAATGCTAACATGTATGTTCAATAATACATACCAACATGTATGTTCAATAATAAATACTAACATGTATATTTAATAATACATACCAACATTTATGTTCAATAATTCCTTCCAATTAACCTCATGAGGGAACATCGCGGGGATATTGCTGGAAGGTTATTTTGCAATTGGTGAGGGAATTCTAGAAGACTTGAAGATTACAGGAAGGATAAACAAAAGAATGCAGGCGACAGTCGAATTCTTCATACACAACTGTCACGAGCATTCGATTTAGCATATCCTCCACTGTGTATGGTGGGGGGGCTTCTGTCTGAC
>CANNZV010005906.1:0-22438 GCA_947561585.1 Caprella mutica | reverse complement strand
GATTTGGCGTGTTTCTGAAGCGCTGGAATATGGCATGGTTGGCGTAAATACTGGGCTGATTTCTACTGAGATTGCACCGTTTGGTGGGGTTAAAGAATCAGGCCTGGGTCGTGAGGGCTCTAAGTATGGCATCGAAGATTTCATGGAGCTGAAATACACCTGTATTGCCGGTGTGACTGCCTGAGGTTAAGGAATGGCCGAACAGAAAATCTTACAAGTCGGTGACAGTGCATCTGTCACCCGTGCTTTTAGTGCGGCGGATGTTGAGACCTTTGCCGCTTTGTCCGGTGATCATAATCCGATACATCTGGATGCTGAGTTTGCGGCTGGTACGCAACTCGGCCAGCGGGTTTGTCATGGTGCGTTGGTGACGAGTTTGTTTTCGACCTTGCTGGGTACGCAGTTACCTGGTGAGGGTTCGGTTTATGTTAGTCAAAGTTCAACGTTTCGTGCGCCGGTTTTCCTGGATGAGGGCGTGACTGCGCGGGTTGAGGTGGCTGATATTAATGAAAGGCGAGCTATGGTTACGCTGAAGACTACTGTGACTAATGCGGCTGGTAAGGTGGTGGTCAAGGGTGAGGCGGTTATGTTTGTGCCTTGGTTGAAGGGGGGATTTTTTAGAGCCGGAATCCTTTGTCCGTTGAAGTAGCTTTATCGTTGATAAATTCGAATACACCTAAATCCGGAGGACAGAATCTTGTCTCTTATATCAAGTATTGTCGTTTCATTAGTGGCGTTGTTGCACCTTTACATCTTGTGGTTCGAGATGTTCAAGTGGGAATCCCGAGGCCCGAAAATATTCAGTCAGTTTCCGAAAGACTTATTTAAACCTACCAAGGCCATGGCAGCCAACCAAGGACTCTACAATGGCTTTTTAGCCGCAGGTCTCATCTGGTCATTATTCATATCAGAACCAGTGTGGCAGCAAAATATAGCCATGTGTTTTCTTCTGTTTGTGCTTGTGGCTGGTGTGTTCGGTGCATTTACTGTTTCGAAAAGGATATTGTATGTCCAGGTGGTTCCGGCAGCTGCAGGCATATTGAGTTTGTTTTTGACATAGCTGTATGCTTTTATAAGTTACACCCATGCAATAAATACTAAGGCATTCAAACAAGGAGATACCTAATGGAAGCAATGCAGGAAGCCGTCGATGCAGCCACAAGCTCGGCCGTAAAGATATGGATGAATTGGATGGTGGCGATTTTCTTAGCCTCAGTTTTATTCGTATGGAAATACCCGCCCGCACGATTGGTTCTTGGCGCCTTCATATTGTCGGCACTGCTCAGCATGGTTATCTTTAAACTGACAAATGAACCACATCTGATTGGCCTTGCGCATATCTCGTTATGGTGGCCACTGGCGTTTTATCTCTACAAACAAGTAGTCAGAACTGAAGAGTTTAAGGTCAAGTCGATTTATGGTGTATGGATTATATTATTGTTAGCCACGATTTTGATCTCACTGGTGTTTGATTTTAGAGATGTGGCGCGGGTGCTGCTGGGCATGGATTAGGTGGTGTGTGACGTACCTGAATGCATCTGATTTTTGGGTGTGAATCGCGTTAATAACCCACTTAATTCACTGTCCGTGAATAAGTCCCCGTTTTTCTGGACAGTGACTAAGCTTCACTAAGCTGTGTTTTAATTAGCTCCCAAACTGCTGCTGTTGCCGTTGTTAACTCACTCTGGCTATTACGGGCTAATACGATATCCTGGCTAGGTAGCGCTTCAATAATGGGGCGGTAAACCAGTTCCTTGCCATCATAACTTTTTGAGCATAATGGCTGTGTATAGGCGAGTGATACACCTAGGCCATTGGCGACCATGCCGCGTTGTAGTTCAAAAGTTTGGGCGTTATAGGCGATTTTCGGTTCCATGCCGAGGCTGTTTAATACGGTGAGCAGGAAGTCGCTGGAATAGGGTGCATCCGAGAGGACGAAGGGTTCTTGTAATAGTTTTTCTAACGGAATCCTGTCCAGTTTTGCAAGATGATGATCCGCCGCTAACATGGCATGTGGAGTTGCACTCAGTAAGCGTTCGTAGCTAATACCTTTCTCAAGCAGAACTTCATAACTAATCGCAATATCAATTTCCCCGCGTTTCAACATCGCAGGAATTTCCATGAGATCACCATTGACAATACGTGTTTGGATTAAGGGGTATCTTTCGTGCAGCTCTTTGAGGATAGCGGGTAGGTAGTAGGGGCTGATGTCGACAAAGCAGCCCAACACGATAGAGCCTATCGCTTCATCACTCTCACAGACGTTTAGGTTATTTGCCAGATCCAATAGGTGTCTGGACCTCTGCATTAATTCGCGGCCATAAGGCGTGGGCGTGATGCCCTGGCCCTGATGGCGAAGCACCAGGGTTTGATCGAACAATACCTCTAACTGTTTAATTGCAGCGGATATGGAGGGCTGTGAAACATGGAGGCTACGGGCTGCCGCACTGGTTGATTTCAGTTCGGCAGCAGTCACGAAGTAGCTGAGTTGTTTGAGGGAATAGCGAATCATTTAGCTATTATACGCGACCTAACTCCGCATAAACCCCAGATCGGTTTCAGGGAAGTTATTAAGCATTGGCAATACTGTCGATAATTGTGCTTCCGGCACCCCGAACCATTTACACAGTGTCGCTGCATATTGTTCGGTAGCTATTTCAGGCAATAATCGGCTTTTCTTAACGATATTTGGTCCATCCAATGCCAGATCAGGCATCTTGCCGTATATATCACCACCTTTAACAGCACCGCCAAAGATTAGATGATGAGCGCCCCAGCCATGATCAGTGCCGTCTTCGTTAGCGCTAATGGTGCGACCAAAGTCAGAAGCCGTAAACGTAGTGACCGCATCACTTAATCCGTGATGCTCTAATGCTTTAATGAAGGAGCTGATCCCGGTATTCAGTGAAGTATACAAGGCGACATGATCTTCAAGCTGGTCGTTATGCGTATCATAACCACCTTGTTCAATGAAAAAGGTCATGCGTGGTAGTTGTAGATCAGCCAATTGTTGGTTGGCAATAATTAGTTGCGCAGTAATGCGTAAGCTATTGGACAGTTTGTCCTCAACATCAAACCCAAATTCACTAAGTGATGGGAGTTCAAGAATAATATCATTGATCGCCTCACCCAATTTAACGGCATTTTTCTGTGCACTGCCATGGCTACGGGTATAGATGGCATCGTGATCGCTGAGCCCTAGCAGTTGGCTGAAGGCTTTGCGTTCATGGGTGCCCGGTGATATACCGTATTGTGGTGTGGCACCGGTTGATTGTAAGCGATAAGAGCCATTTTGTGTGCCAGCCTGCCAGAAATTGGCACCTGATACCGATAATGAAGGCGGCAATAGTCTGCCAGCGGGGAGTGCGAATTGATCAATCATCCGTCCGGCCCAGCCACTACTAACCGAGCTGGTTAGTGGCGTGGCAGATTGCCAGAGGTTCCTTTGAGTCGAATGCGAGAATAAGTAGGGTGGAAGCGATGCGCTGTGGTTATCGACCGATTCTTTACTGGTTGGTTCTAATAAGGTGCCTACGTTAGCGAGTATGGCCGCTTTGTTTTCAGTAAACAGACGCTGCACATCCGTCAATTGTGGATGTAGGCCGAACTCACCCTGATTCGCATTTGCGGGTGTAATCGCTAATAACGTTTCAACGGGTAGAGCAACAGTGGGTCTGACCTCAGAATAAGTCTGGTACTCAGCGCTACTGCGGGGCACGATCATATTCGCGCTATCATTCCCTCCGTTTTGCATGATACAAACCAGTGCTTTGAAGTCAGTGAGCTCGGGTTGTTGGGCGGCCTGTATTGCGAATAAAGGGCCTGATAGTGTGCTACCTGCGCTGAGAGCAGCGAGTTGCTGTAAAAAATGACGACGATTCATAGTATTAACTCCTGCTCAGCGTTGAATGGCTTGTTGTGAAGATCCCATTATCAGGAACAATAGGCGCGCTGCCCGCTTTTTCCCGTCATATTGACTGCTTCTCTTTTCCAGGTAGCGCAACAGTACTTTTTTCATGGTCTGTGGCATTTTCCCAGCCATTAATAAGAGGTTGTAACGCTCGATTAATGCCTCGGGATCACTGTCGGCCAACAGGCTATCTTGCTCCAGATTTATTACAACATCTGCCGGGTATTCCTCAGGTTCTTTATTGAGTGTTTCAGTCGCTTTACGAAAATAGTTCCGGGAGCGTGTGAGTTGATCTTCGGTCGCTATTTGCATCTCGGGTGCAAACAAACCGTGCATTTCAAAATCGCCCCCTGGTTGGAAATCAGGGCGGTAGAAATTGAAAACGGTAGGTGCTTCATAAGCACCCTGGCCGAAGTAGGAACTAGGGTGAAATTTATATTCAGGATTGCTGGCACGTCGCCCCCCTAATGCTCGCCAAAAGGCCATCTGTCTTAACAGGGGTTCTTTTAACTTGCCGAACTGTTCGGGTAAGCTGCGATGGCCATAACGCGCCTCGTGATCCAATAATATTGCTTTGATGACAGCGGCCATATCACCGCGTACGCCGGAACCATTATCTTCGAAAACCCGGCTAATACGTTCGACATAGGCTGGTGTCGGATTACTGGTGATGAAGCGTTGAATGAGCTGTTTGGAGATGAAAGGGGCCACATTCGAATGATTGAACAGGATGTCGAGTGTCTGTTCTAACTCCTTTTCCATGGTTTCCGCATTGATGACATGACCATCAATAATGGTCTTGTCGCCAGTCTGGTGTTGTGAGGGCCAGCCCATCATTGGTGAGAAATAATCCTTGCTATTATTACCCCAGAAGGAATCGCTTCCGGCAAAAGTCCAGCCAGTGAATACTGCCGCCAGGCCTTCGATATCTTCCTGTGTATAAGTTGGAATTTTATCACCATTTTCATCAAGTTTTGGCGAGCCATCCAGGTTCAGTTGATGCAAGCCAATGGTAAATAGCTGCATGATTTCGCGGGCAAAGTTCTCATCAGGATGAATGTTTCTCGACGGATCAGCTTTTTTGTTCCGGAGCATATTCAGGTAACGCCCCATCACCGGACTGAGGGTGACCGACTCCAGTAAATCGCGGAAATTACCGAAGGCATTCTCTGCCAGTAGATCATGGTAATTAGCGAGGGCGTGTCGGATCTGAGAAAAGCCGTTACCCCGTGTGGAAACAACCATAATTTGTGAATAGGCAAGCGCCATACGCTGACGTAACTGGTCTGGCGCGTATAAGGTCTGATCCCGCCAGATTGCATGGAATTGTGGCAGCGAAGGGAAATCTATTCCCTCTGATTCGATGAGTGCCTGATGTGCCGGGTAATGTTTTGTTGTGGGTGTGGTGAGTTGCTGATCGATCCAGGCCTCATAACTTCCCAGAGTCAGTAGCTCGGAGATGCTGGTTTCATTGGGGCCATAGGTGGCTTGGATTAAAAAGCGTGCTGCTTCCCTTGCTGAAGGTACTAACAGTGTTTCCGGTGTATCCGCCAAGTGCCCGTCAACAATGAAATTTGCGGTGAAATTGGTGTTTTTTGGGTGTTGTAAGGTGTTACTGATCAGCAGGTTAGTATCGTTGTCAGGGCCACTGAAAACAGTACGGCCATCCATATTCAGATCCAGCGGGTTATAATCGCGAAACTGGAAATTGGCATTGCGTGCGCCATTCCCTTCATTGAGTAAAATGCCTTCAAACACTGAATTGGCATCACTGCCGGGGCCATGGGCAATAATACGTTTGTCATGCTGTAAGTCACCGACCCAAAGCATTTGCCAGCCATCAACCGATGCCTGGCCATCCTCACCCGCCACTGCGGTCTGATCTGAGGTGAAATCCAGCAGAGTAGTCGTATCATTTAATGTCAGTGGCTGTGCCGTCATAACACCGAGGTGATTACGATGACGCAGACCGACGACGTAACTACTTTGTTCCAGGTTAAAGTTTAGGGTAGTTGAACCCGTTGCTGCATCAACAATATCCCCGTCACGTTGAAGAATAACTGCTTGTGTATGGAGAACGCTGCCAGGCTCATCGGGATCACGTAATTCCAGTAATACCCAGTCGACGACCGCGTCATCGCCTGTTAAATCTGCAACTTCATCAGCCAGCTGTTCTTTACCGTAGTGGGCGAAGTGCTTATGCCGGTAAGGGTGTTTAACCGGGATAAAGCCTGCAGTCATCAGGTCATCACGCATCAGACCCGTGCTAACGTCATAAGCACCTTGCAACCAGGCTTTAGCCTGAAGCCGGATCAGCTTGTCATCGGTTACCGCTATAGTGAGTGATTGGGTGGAGGACTCACTCAATGAATTCTCAACACTGACAACTACTTCATATTGATTGTCCTGATTCGCATCTGCTGGTGATTCGAAGTCAGGCGCTATTTTAAAGCTCAGCTCTCCGCTGGCTGAATCGATGATAAAGCGTTGTTGATCTGTACCTCCACTGACTGAAAAATTGAGCGTATCGCCATCTGCTTCAATGGCATTGATCGTTGTGACAAGCAGCTGATTTTCCGGGGTGGCCATGACGACTTCATCGTTGCCCTCATGATTGGTGATTTCCGGAGCTGCGGCGTGTACACCGGGTAATGCATATAGCAGAGCAGGGATCACGATAGGAATTAGTAGTGACTTGCAACGGGTATTTCTACGGCGGACTGGCTTCGATAGCTGAGTAGTTGGGTTCATTATTATTTTATTAATCTATAAGGTATTAAATATATTGATACAGGTTTGCAAGGGTAAAGTCAATGATGATGCAGGTTGGCAATCATTATCACATCGAGCCTCTTGATTGCCTGCTATTACTCAGGCAATCAAGAGCAAGAAGAAAAACAGGGTTTTATTCCAGGGCAGATTCTTAATCCCTAAAAGCTACCACTCCCGACTCATCACCTTGTCACTATGCAAATAATGTAAAGCATCGCCAATCATTACTGAGCGGTCATCGGCCCAGTTATAAGAATAATCAGTCCCGCTAAGATTGGTATCGCTGATGATGGAGCTATGTTGAGTCATAACACCGTTAACACTATCAATCTCCAGACGCACCAGCTCATCATTTGTCCAGTTGTAATAGTAAGACGGATCATCAGCCGGAAGAGAGTTATTGTATGGGTTAGGGTTCTCATGCCGGCTCAAAGGCAAGGTAATGCGTAAATTATCACCACGTTGCAAACTGCTCAGTGCGTGATGTGAGCGTGAAACAGCGGTTTCACTACCGCGCTTCCCCAACAGAATTTTTTGCTTTTCAAATGGCTGTGTCGGGTCAGTAATATCAATCAGGGATAATTTAACGCCCTGGTACCAAGCGCCTCGCCCGTCGCCAAAGCCTGTATCCGCTACAGCGTCTTTACCAATGCCCAATAAGAAGTTCTCCCCCACAGGGTGTAGGTAGTCAGAATAACCCTCGATTTCTAATGCACTGACAATAAACGGATCAGCAGGATTGGAAAGATCCAGTATATAAAGCGGGTCGGTCATACGGAAAGTTACCAAATAACCCCGCTCACCGTTAAACCGGGTGGCATATATCTGTTCACCCGGTTTACCCAGTGGTGCCGGACGAGTTGTATTGGGTAGTTCGGCCAGAATATCCAGCGACTGTTCCTGTGTATTTTCTTTTAAGGTATGGAGGGCGGCTGTTGCACCTTGCTGATTATCGCCGGTGTAGGTGATAACACGCAGTACATTCTGGAATTCGCTGAGACGGAATGGTTTTAAGTCCTGTTGCCAGCCGAGGTGCCCTTTAACACGGCCAGAACCTTTGTAGTCAATGGCACCTGCTGACAGCGAAAACTTATGCAAATCAGTAGTAATGCTATCAGCGGGTAATGCACTGACCTCATCACTGACTTCCACCGTATCATCAACCATAGCCAGTGCGTACATGGGGTATTGTGTGGTGGCCAGATAGACTGCTGATGTAGATGCATAAAGGGTTTCAGCTTCGCCCACAAAACATTGGCCTTGCGGCTGCGGAGTATCACTGCTCACATCAATACTGATCAAACTGATAATATTCATAGATGTTTTGTCACTATAGGGTGAAACAAAACAATCCGTTGCACTGAATAGCTTCCCCTGATCTACTCCGTTAAGTCGGTAGCTCGGCAAAAAGTTTTGTAAATCAGCCTGATTAATCTTGTCACGATTCGCGGCTACAGCTGTTTCATTCGCCGGGTAAGCATCAATATCGGCTACAGTAGCTGTGTGGCGGGTGGCCAGATATAAACGTGAGCCAATCATACGGCTACTTACTAATGAACCATCAACACTGAGTTCTGCGCGTTGCTTTGGTAATTCAGGCTGGCTGAGGTCAAACATGAATAGTTGAGTAGTGTGCCTGGTCTGGTTTTCTGATGGCAACACATCCGCTGTCATAGCCGGTTCAGTTAATGGATAACTATAAGCGCCTGTGTTCTGTGCCAATGCTGTGAGCCTGCCTTGCTGTAGGTACAAACCTTGTAATGGATTATTGCTCTCTGTTTCCAGGGCTATCTTTGCGACCGGTGTACTGGTGGCATCATCTGTTTCATAGACCAAGAGTGTGGGTTGCTCCCTGGAACTGATATACAGGTATTTCCCGTCAGACTTCATGCGATCAGCTTCATCGACACCGCTTTCCTGTACATTGGTTTCTGGCATTTCTGTGGCAGTCGTCCCTTCAGACGGAGCCCCATCGGTAGTATCAGTGTAAGCAATCGGGTAATCGTTTATGACACCGTAACGCTTCAACAAAGCTGCGCGAATATGACCTAATAGTTCGGCTCCTGAACCGGGCTTCTGTAACTGACTGCTACCCTCTCCGGCAGAACTATTCTGAGTATTATCATCATTCGGGTTATTGTCACCGCAAGCTGTTATCAAAAATAACACTAGCAGTAGACTGCCAAGCTGTCCTAAAGAAGTTTTCACCGGTGCCCGTTTCATAGACTTTCTCCTGTCATACAGAAGCATAGCTTAGCAAATGAGTGATTAACTAACAGTTACTCAGGGGGAAGCGCATCGCCTTGGCCCGCATATTTGCAAAGCAGTTGTGGAGGCAAGTCGGGTAAGCCCGCATGCAAAAGCTATCAAGTATTTTCAGGTCTGCATCCTTGAACATAGCTGGATTGCGTGGTTGAAAACTTTTGCGATGCTACTTAGGTATCAGTTTTCCTGATTTAGAGAAACTTTATTTGTTAGTTCTTGTAATGACTTAAGTACTGATAGTCTTAATCTATAGTGGTTAGGGAGGCTATGTCATTGAAAGAAATGGTAAATAATGAAAGTTTGAGTGCTATTCAGGCGGCAGAAGGCTGGCATAAATCGGGTTTCTGTTTCAAAAAAGTGCCTAAGCATAGAAAGCCAGCTTTACCCACCAGGGTGGAGTGGCCAACCCTGTTGTTGCTGGCTATTTTCTGGATAGTCTTCGGCTTGCTTACTTTTTTCCATGAATATATCGTGTGGTGGTTAATGATACCGCTGGCGGGGTATGTTTTGGCCTTGTTCGGTTCATTGCAGCATGAAGTGTTGCATGGTCATCCGACACCTTGGGAATGGCTGAATGAAGCGCTGGTTTTTCCAGCTTTAAGTCTGTGGATACCTTTCCCGCTTTATAAAGAATCCCATCTGATCCATCACAATAATGTTGATCTGACCGACCCGGAGCGTGACCCCGAAAGTTTTTATATTGCCCCGGTAAGGTGGAATGCTTTTCCACAATGGTTAAAGCAGTATTATCGTTTCCTGAATACGTTTGCCGGGCGGTTTTTTCTGGGGCCGCTGCAGGTTATTGCAGTATCACTTTATAGTGAATTTCGGATGGTGTTGAAGGGCGATGCACGCAAAATACGGATTTGGTGTGTTCATGCTGTTTCCTGCATGCTGGTATTGTGGTGGGTGATGGGGATTTGCGGGATTAGCGGGTTGAAGTACCTTGTGTTCTTTGTTTATCCGGGGTTGGCGCTGACCTTGGTGAGGTCTTTCCTGGAGCATCAAATTGCCAGTGAGCCGGATCACCGTTCTGTCATTGTTGAAACCGGGCCACTACTCAGTCTAATGTTCCTGAATAATAACCTACACGCGGTGCATCATAGTAAGCCAGGATTAGCATGGTACAAGCTACCGGCGGTTTGGAAGGCGGAACGGGCTGAAGTGTTGGTTCGAAATAATGGCTACTATTTTGCGGGTTATCTGAGTATTGTCGGTCGTTATTGGCGGCATGTTAAAGAAACACCGGCTTATGAGCTATAAGGTTTGTGTCAATCTGGAGATGCGATTGCATTTAAGCTGTTTGGCTTAACCTACAAGTTACAGGGCTTTGTCATGCAGTGCATCATTCCCCTTTGATTCGCACGTTCCGGAGAACGTGGCTCAGGAGGGACAGGGAGAATTTATCTTTAATTCCCCCTGGAATTCAAGCCGCTTTTAAGCGTGCCAAAATATTTTCAGCCTTCCCCTGGGCTTGCTGCCGCTCAGTAGGCTCCCCGGTTAACTCAGCATCAATTTCATCCATAGCGACCATTCGGTCATCAAAATCATCCTGCTTACGTTGAATACGTTCCATCGAATTCTGCATCTGCGAAAACTTATTACTATGTTCATTCGCATGCCGTGACATCTTGCCAACCGCTTTCTGGGCATGTTGCGTAGCTTGTGCCATCCGCAATTCTGCCCGCTGCTGTTCCAGCTTATGTGCTGTAGTTTTCAGGGTATTCAGTAATCGCTGTTCATAAGCTTGCAACTTCTCATACTGCTGTTCCAAGCTAGCTAACAAGGTTTCCTGCTGTGCCATTTCTTCGGCAAGTACTAAAGCAGCTTGCTCATCCTTTGCTTCCAGCTTTTGACGAACCTTATCCTCACTACTTTCAACCTTGCTCAACTGGGCATCAAGCTGCCGTTTCAGTTTAAGCTTTTCCGCCATAACACCCGCCAGATGTTGTTTGGCTTGTTGCAGACTGCATTCGCACTCATGGATCTCCTGAGCGAAGATACGTAAGGCGTTGGCATCAACCGCACTTTCCAGTACTTCCCGTGTTCCACCGCGCATGGCAGTGGATAACTTCTGAATTAAATTAAGCATAATGGCACTCCTTATTCGCTGTATTCTTTAAGAATTTTATTGGTCTTGGCTTCGCTGATGCGATTCGATAATTTACTGATTTCGTGCTCGTCGCGCATTGTCTTTGACAACATGATAGTGGCGCTAACCATAAACAGTGTATTGAGTGCCAAATACCCCTTGGTCAACAAGTCACCGCTCATGAAGAAAATGAAAGCGACCATGGCTGCGATGGATATGCCGAAGGTTAATTTAACGAAGAACAACCAAGCCGTTGAATTAGTGTTATTGGTTTCGATGATAGCGTCGTTCATGATGTTTCCTCTTGTCTGGGTTATGTTGTTTCAATGGAGCCAGAATAGAGGTGGGTAGCGTTTGTGGCAACGCTTTTGGGTTTTATAGAATATATCGCAACATCAAGTATTGTATTTTGCTACTTTCTGTGAAAGTGCGTATCTTTCATTGATCGGGATGAAAGCGAGCTTTTATGGTTGCTTCGGCGTTGGTCACCAAATAAGCCTTCATAGTCCCAGTCACGAATGGCCAGTAGCAGTGTTGAGCCCTTGCGCTCACCAATGGGTAAAACTGCATCATCTTTACTCAGCGCATCAAACTCCTTAGCCAGTTGTCCCAGTTTGCGTTGAAACAGGGCGTTGCTGGCATCACTCAACATACCATTTACACCACCAGGCTCTGGCTTTCTTTATCAAAATTAGTCCGGAAGAATTCACTTTCTATCTTTGTCAGGAACAGGCGCATGATCGGGCCGTCATCACGCCATTTAAAATTGGGGGCGACCAATAATTTGATGCGGTTGCCGGGTTGTAATTCGATAATACGTAACCGGTCTAAGTGTGCAAGATAACGAATACACTCGGCTTCGGATAGTTGGTAGTGGCGGATAATATCTTCCATACTCCAGCGATTCAGCACATAAACCGTGATCATTAACAGATAGAGATTCTCTGCGATTTCCTTTTCCTGATCGAGGCTGAGCTCACTGATCGGCTGGGCCTGCTCTGATTCCATTTCACGCACCAGATCCGAAATCTCCATCTCCATTAAGGTACAAATAGCATCAAGCCGTGGAGCGAAAGGTTTTGCTCCGAGAATAAACGCTTCACGCTGGCTTCCGATAAATCGAGGTGCATCGCGACATCAGCGTAAGTTTTATTATTGCGCTTCAGTAGTTTCTTCAGCGTTTGTAATAGTTCGGTTGTCTGCGGCATAAGTATTCCGGTTGTATAAGTTCACCGTTCATGGGCGGTCGGAGTTATAGGTATACTCGATAGCTCTGAACTATGAGATTAATAGTATGCAATGCCCTTGTGAATCAGGCAAAACTTATCCCGAGTGTTGTGCACCTTTCCATGAGGGAACTGCTGCGCCAACCGCAGAGGCTCTGATGCGTTCGCGTTACAGTGCTTTCGTGCTGAATAAACCGGTTTATTTATATAAAAGCTGGAGCACTCAGACCCGCCCGAGTAAACAGTCGTTGAAGAAGGGTAAACCATTGGCATGGCTGGGGCTTGAAATTGTGCGGACTGAGAAAGGTGGAGCTTTCGATGCTGACGGGGTTGTGGAATTTATTGCCCATTATCAGGAGGGTGATTCTGAAGCACGTTTGCATGAGGTGAGTCAGTTCATCCGTGAAAACGGTCATTGGGTTTATGTTGAGGGAAAGTACTAATGTGTTTCGCATTATTAGCCTTAGGACAGCACCCTGATTATCCGTTTATCTTAGCGGCAAACCGTGACGAATTTTTTGCGCGTCCTGCGGTAGCGATGCATGAATGGGATGACGCTGAGGGTATATTAGCCGGGAGGGATTTGGAATCACAAGGTTCATGGTTGGCGGTTAATAAGCAGGATAAACGTTTTGCACTGGTGACCAATGTACGTGATGGCAAACCACAGACTGCCGAGCGTTCCCGGGGTTTACTGATCACTGATTTGGTGACTGCAGATAAGCCGATTAAGACGAATCTGAATATTCTGGCGGCTGAACAGCAGCGTTATGCCGGTTTTAATGTGCTGGCCGGGACTATTGGGCAAGAGATGTACTACCTGACCAATCGTGATAATACGAGTCCGGAAGCTTTGGCCTCTGGCATATATGGTCTGAGTAACGCCAGATTGGATACATCCTGGCCTAAAGTCGTAAAGGGCAAGTAGCGGTTAAGCGCATTGTTACAGTGTGGGGAGGCTCTGGACACAGAAGCGTTGTTTGCGATCCTGGCTGATAATGAAATCGCGGCTGATGAGCTTTTACCCGAAACCGGGGTCGCTTTAGATATTGAACGGTGGTTATCATCAGTTTTTATTAAAGTTGAGCATTACGGTACACGTTGTTCAACAGTAATTTTAATGGACAACAAGGGTGTAGTTAATGTCTGTGAGCGTAGTTTTTACCCAGAAGCTGATTTTGATGATACAGCTTATAAATTTTAAGATGAACGCGCTTTTTTTGGGGTTGGGCTGTAATTTTATAGGGTGATTTTTTCATATAATGATTGATGACTGAAAACATTATTAATCACAAGGAGTGTTGATTATGAAAAAAACAACAGCATGTACTCTCGTCGCTGGTATGCTGTCTCTCGGCATGGCTGGTCAGGTCACTGCAGCCCATCTTTCCCCGGCGGTTAACAAGGCCAATGATTTACGCGCTTCAGCCTGGGCCATGAATAAGCGCGCCAGCCAGATGGAATACCGTATACGTTGCCTACAGGCAAAGGGTCACAACCCTGTGCATCTCCGGCAACAAGCGCATAATATGCGTCAGAAAGCCACGACACTCGCTCAGATGTCTAACCGGGTGGCCCGTTCAGCCTTCAATAGCGGATATCACCGCCCAAACCATTCGCATAGACGTGCTCAATCGGTAAGGCGTGTCGTTCATCGTCAACAGCCGGTACGCTACCATGTGGTGCATCGCCCCGTAGTTCAGCAGACTTATCACCGGCCACAGGTCCGAACCTATCATACTGCGCGTCCGGTTCATCGGGTACATCATCGCCAGCGTCATGCACATAACCACCGTGTCAGACCCACTCTTCATTTTGGTTATCAGTCTACCAGGCATGCGGGTTTGAAAACACGCGGTTTATCGATAGGTTTCACGATATAAACCGGTTTGATTAGATGGTATGAGTTCGCATGAAAAATTTGTCGAAAATTTTAATACTCAGTACCTTTATACGGTGGGTATTACCTGTTGATACCTTTTATCGCGCTGCTTTTTATTAGCCATTTAAATAGAATTAAGGCGGGATTATTTTAAATTTTCCTGCTTTAAATTTAGGCTTTGCCAAAGAAATTACTTATCGCTTTCTAATTATTGATGTGCCAAATTTTGTTTATAATAAATAACAATATGAAAATATTGCACTTTTTGGTTTTTCCCTGCTCCAACTGAATGAAGACTGAATGTCTTTGTTTGTTAAAACCTAAAATGGAGTGTTTATTCATGAAAAAAATAATAGCCCACGCTCTGGTAGCTGGTGTCATCCTATTCGGAGTGACTGCGCAAGTGAGTGCAGGCCCTTTGGCACCGATAGTAAATCATGCGAATCATTTGCGAGCGACTTCTGATTCACTGAATTACCGCGCCAGTAAGATTGAGGATACTATCCGGCATTATCAGGCCAACGGTGAAGATGCGAGTTATCTGAAGTACAAGGCGCGTAAATTACGTAAGAAGGCAAAAAGGCTGGCACTTAAATCGAACAGAGTGGCTAAGGAGGCGTTTGATCTTGGTTACCATCGTCCCAATCACTCACACCATACCGGCTTTTCTGGCTTTTTCAGCCATCATCATTCTGGTCACTAATCACTAAGCCCGCATGAAGAAGTTATTAAGTATTTTATACCCACACTTTTTAGAACAGCTGGGTCTTATAACTGAAAATTTTTGCCATGCTACTTATCAATTTGGAGTTAAATTATGAAAAAGAAAATTGCTTTATTGACTGGTGTATTGCTATTTGCGATGTCTGCTGGTTCTGCCCAGGCCCATTCCAGAAGCTGGTTTGGTTTTTTTACGCACCATCATCATAACCACCACAGTCATTATAATGGCCATCACCACGGGCATCATCGTCCTCATGCACGCCATGTGCATCATGAGCCTCGTTTTATTTGGTGACCGGAGGCCGGTTAGCATAGCTATTATCTGAAACCTCAAGAGCAAAAAAACCTGTCCATTGTGGGCAGGTTTTTTTGTAGCGGGTGTTAGGGTAGAAGCAGACTTACATACCCTTTAGTAGCGGGCTATCAAACAGGATTTTGCCCACATAACGGGCACCCTGTGGTGTAAAGTGGCCGCCGTCAAAGGTAATCAGGCGTAAGTCATCAGTGAATATCTGGCAGCTTTGCTCGTCCTGGCAAACCAGTTGTTGTTGATCGATAAATACATTTGCAGGTAGATTGCTGCGCATGATGCGGTTGATCTTTTGCTGCTTGGCATCAACATCATTGCGCATACTTTTTAATTGATCTTCCGACATACGCAGGTACTTACGAATATTTAGTTTGCCGTAACTTTTGCGGCCAACTACTACCAGCTTTTGGTTGGGTTTCAGTTCCAGGTTTTTAATACTTTCCGGCAGACGTTTCGCAGACCAGTCTTTCCAATTAGAAGTGAGTATGACCAGGTCGGCCTGGGATATTTGTTCCTTGGCTTGTTCGAGTGAATCTGATTTGGCACAAATACTGAGATGGCGTGACTCTCTGAGCCGATTAACATCATTACTACCAAGATACATCTGGCAGACTGTAGGTATATAACGCGTAGAAATTTGGTAGCCGGAAAGTGCATTGCTTTCTAACACTGCATTATAAAAATCCTGCGCATGGCTATCACCAACAATAATCGCCTTTTTACGTCCGTTATTCAGATCAAATGGCTTTTTAACCTGCTTAAGGAAACGTGATCGGACATATTCACCACTGGCTTTATTATCGGCTGCCTTCATCATGTCGGCGCGGAAATCTGCTTGTGCTGCACTGGTGAGTAGAGTTGCTCCAATGGCTATTGAAAAAAAAGATTTAAAAAACAATTGATTAAGCATATAAATTCCCCGTATTCACTTATTTTTAAGATAAGCCCGCATGTAAAAGTTATCAGGTGTTTTTACGCCTACATCCTTTAGCAAAGCTGGATTGTGTGGATAAAACTTTTACCATGCTACTTACCAGATTGTGACCCGGAGGGATTCCGGGGGTTCCCGCTTTATGTAAAGCGACCTGGCATACCTTCCATGCTAATTATAGAAATCGCGAGCAAAATGAAAACGATACTCCCGAATAGCGCCATGAAAAATATTTGACTGCGACTGAAATTCTTACGATTACGAAAAGGCCTTTCGACGAAGCGCCAGCTAATAAAAGCCAGTATAAATGCGGATATACCCAAACACAGCATCATTAATAATGACGGTTCTTCCGCCCAATAAAGACGGGCAAAGGCAAACATCGGTTGATGCCATAGGTAGGCGCTATAGGATAATAAACCAATGCCTACCAGTGCTGGTAGCCCCAATAATTTCCCGGCCCATGAGTGGCTATGTGCGAACAGGATGATCAAAGCCGTACCGGTAATAGGTATCAAGGCGTATAGGCTGGGGAAGGGAATAGTGTCATCAAGAAACGTAATGCTGGCGATAATCAATAAGAGACCGAGCATACTTAAAATCTGGCTGATAATACCTGAGGGTTGTGGATTGCGGTTTAAGTAAAGCGCGCAGCTCGCACCCGCCATTAATTCCCAGGCACGGCTGGGTAATAAATAAAAGTTACCGGCAGCATCATGGCGCCATCCCCATTCAGCTAAACCAAGGCTAAACAGTGCAATCAAAGCAATAATGGCTGTGACCCACTTGATCCCCAGCTTCCAGCAAAATAACAATAGTATTGGGAAAATTAAATAGTATTGCTCTTCAACAGCAAGACTCCAGGTGTGTAGCAAGGGAATCAGTTCGGAGTCCGCTGCGAAATAATCGCTTTCCTGCCAGAACAGTATATTGGAAGCAAAAATTATTACGGCAACGATGCTACGCCCGAAGGCTATCAGCTCATGAGGTAACAATAACCACCAGGCAAAGGGTAGACAGGCAAGCATCACGAAGAATAAAGCAGGCAGGATACGTCGTGCCCGCCGCTCATAAAACCCGGCAATAGTGAAATCCCCGGTTTCCAGCTCGGCAATAATAATCGATGTAATCAGATAGCCACTAATGACAAAGAAAATATCAACGCCAACAAAACCACCGCTAAAGCCACTGATGCCTGCGTGGAATAATATGACAGGAATAACTGCCAAGGCGCGAAGCCCGTCTATTTCTTTTCTATATTGCATGGTGGTTGAATATCTAAACACAGTACGTATTGGATTGTGAGGATAACGCGCTCTAAACTGGTTTGCATCCAATTATTCGTTTTGTCACGTACTGTGAATAAGAGTTACCACTTCTACGCCTTTTCTGATAAGGAATAATTATGAAGCCTTTAATACCCGGATTATTAGCCGCACTCACTCTCACCTGTGCACTTCCTTCAATAACACAAGCTGGTGAGTTCATCAGTGGAGTACGAACCACTGATGTGTTGGAGTTATATACCTCAGAAGGTTGTAGTAGCTGTCCGCCAGCGGATCGTTGGTTTACAACGCTCAAATCAGATGACGGTGTTTTCGATGAATTCATTCCAATGGCTTTTCACGTCGATTATTGGAATTACCTGGGCTGGGATGATCGGTTTGCTTCGCCTGCTTATTCCGGAAGGCAGCGTAAGCATGTTGCTGCCGGTAATGTCCGGCAGAGTTATACCCCGCAGGTTGTGCTGAATAATCAGGAATGGCGGGGGCATTTGCGCGGTGTCAGTGAATGGGATGCAGGAAATAAGCGTGTTGGTGTATTGAAGGCGGTATTGAAAGATGAGGATAAACTGTTTGTCAATTTTGCACCTGCATCAGGTGACTACTTTGGGAAAGAGCAATTGGTACTGAACATGGCTTATTTGGGCATGGGGCTGAAGACTGCGGTAGAGCGGGGTGAAAATGAAGGGCGTGAGTTGCACCATGATTTTGTCGTATTGCAGCACAGCCAGCAAACGGTAGATGCTAAGCCCCAGAAATGGCAAATGGATGCGCCAGCTGTTCCAGCAGCAGGCCAGGAGAAAACGGCTCTGGTGGTTTGGTTATCTGATCCGGTGACGCAGAAAATGGTTCAGGCGGTGGGTGGTTATTTGTAGAGACTTGTAATTTCTTTATGAGGATGTTGCCGAAGGTAAGCAACTCTCACTTCATACTCTGAAATAATCCGGTATGCTCTTATCTATTGATCAGTCTTTCTTCAGGTATGCGGAAACTGTTCACAGGCCTACAGGTTTTGGAGCAAAAAATGAATTCAGTCACGACCCATAGTATTACCTCTGATAGCCCGCTTCATCAGGATATGCAGCGTTGGCGGCAAGATATCCATCAGTACCCCGAGCTTTCCTTCGAAGAACTTCGTACCAGTAAAATAGTTGCAGAGCGGTTAACAGAAATGGGACTGGAGGTGCATACGGGTATCGGTATTACCGGTGTGGTGGCTGTGTTGAAAGGTCAGCATGAAGCGGATCGTCATATTGCTTTACGGGCTGATATGGACGCTTTGCCAGTGCAAGAGCTAAATGATTTTGCACACAAATCCTGTCATGGGGGAAAGATGCATGCTTGTGGTCATGATGGGCATACTTGCATGTTGTTAGGGGCGGCGGCCTGTCTGGCGGAAAATAACGATTTTGCCGGTACGGTATATTTTATCTTCCAGCCTGCTGAGGAAGGGCTGGGTAAAGAAGAAAAGTCTGGTGCTCACCGCATGATTGCCGATGGCCTGTTTACGCGTTTTCCAATCCAGGAAGTTTATGGCATGCATAACTGGCCAGCACTCCCTGCAGGCTATTTTGCAGTTCACTCCGGCCCGATGATGGCGGCCTCCGACGTATTTAAAATTAAAATTACCGGTAAGGGTGGGCATGCTGCAATCCCTGAAACCTTTACTGATCCGGTGTTGGTGGCGGGGCATATGATTACGGCCTTGCAAAGTATTGTGGCACGGAACCTCAACCCCACCGACGCAGGTTTAATCAGTATCGCTAATCTCCACGCAGGGGAGGGGGCGTTTAATGTGATTCCTGAGTCTGCCACGCTCGAAGGCACTATCCGATCACTGGATGAGAAGCAACGGGTGCTGATTAAGCAGAGAATGCAGACCGTTGTTGAACATACCGCAGCGGCTTTCGATACGACGGCGACACTGGATATTTTGGAAGGATATCCTGTTACGGTTAACACGCATGAGGAAGCCGGGGGGTGTTATGAGGTAGTGAAGAATTTGGTGGGTGAAGCCCGTGTGCAATGGAATCCTGCGCCGAGTATGGGAGCCGAGGATTTTGCTTATATGTTACAGGAGCGGCCTGGCGCTTATATCTGGATCGGTAATGGCCAGGGTAAAGGTTCGCATGGCCTGCATAATCCAAACTATGATTTTAATGACCGGATTTTGCCGTTGGGGGCGAGTTATTGGGTGGGATTAGTACAGCGACTACTGCAGAGCTAATGAAAGACCCTGAAATAAGCTGGAAATTAACTGAGATAAAAAATGACGCTAATTGCTGAAACACCCAAGCCGCCTTATTATGCGGTGATATTCACCTCGGAGCGCACTGAGGGGGATCATGGTTATGCTGAGATGGCAACGAAAATGGTTGAACTGGCGGGGCAACAACCCGGTTTTCTCGGTATAGAATCAGCCCGGGAAGACGTGGGCATTACTGTGTCCTACTGGTCTGACCTTGAATCCATCCGGGAATGGAAAAAAGATGCTGAACATCGACAAGCCCAGCAAAAAGGCCGGTCACAATGGTATTCATCATTCAAAGTTCGTATCGCTAAAGTCGAGCGGGATTACGGTATTTAGTCCGGTAAAAAACCAGAGTTAGGAGAAGTTATGACGTATATCGTCACTGAGAATTGCATCAAATGTAAATACACCGATTGTGTGTCGGTATGTCCGGTGGATTGTTTTTTACGAAGGTGAGAACATGCTGGTTATTCACCCTGATGAGTGTATTGACTGTGGTATTTGTGTGCCGGAATGCCCGATAGATGCGATTAAGCCTGATGATGAACCGGGGTTGGAAAAATGGCTGGCGATTAATACAGAAATGGCTGATCTATGGCCGGTGATTACTGAGCAGAAAGATCCACCACCAGATGCGGATGAATGGCAGAATAAAGAAGGTAAACTTGAGCTGCTTCCTCACGTAAGCCTGGTGCGGGGGATACTTAGTAGTATCTGGCATTTGCGTATTATATGATTTGCGCTACCCTGGCTGTTGATGCCTGGGCATCAGTTTGCTTCTGTAGTATTTCCTGAAGCTTCGGGTAAGCCGATGACAATCAGCACAGCGTAATCTTGTTTATTACAACCCTGAATTTCAGGCATAGGATGCCCCGGTGCTATCTTAAATGCCGGAATCGGGGCGGAAGCAGGGGAGCAGCTATTTTTCGCCTTCGGCAGGCGTGTATAAAGCGCTGCGACAGGGCAGGTGGGTGACATCTTTCAGCGTACCTTCTTCCAGTTCCCACTTCTGTTTCCCTCCCTCATCTTTTTCGTGCAAGGTCAGTATGGTGGTAACTTCGCGCTCGCCTGTTACCAGATACTTTCCGGCTTCAAAGCGGGAACTGCGGTTTTTCCATAATTAGCCCATTTTCATCAAGCCACCAACTGGCTTTATCAAATTGCCACCCAGCTGGAGCATGACCTCCGGATGCTTTGAGCAAAGGGAATAAGCGCAGCCACACACCACGTGGGCCAGGGTCTTTGTGCCAGATGCCCCAGGTTTCTGCACCGGTTCCGGAAGATGCATTGGGATCACCTAAGGCGGCGATGAATTTTGTTTGGATGCGGTTTGAAACGTATCTGTTCCGCAAAAGCCCTGCGTAGGCAAAATGAATGTGCTTGTTATGAGGAGGCATAATGCCAGAATTGGGTAGCGATAAAGGGTGTTCACTGGCGTATTCCTGAAGCTTGTTTGATTTAGCTTTGCGAATAAACCATTGCCTGTCAAGTACTCAGGATCTGGTGTAACGATGATAGTTACACCAGATCCTTCCGTGTTTTAAGCCGCCGCAGCTAAGCCCCGCATCCAATGCATGCAAAATCCGCTCAACATCCCCCCGCAGTAATAACCAGCGGTGGTGAAACAATTAGGTTATTCCCGGAAATCCGTACAATGACACCTTCCTGGTAAGCTGCTTCAGAAACCCTCTCAGCAACATCTTTACTAGCCGGGGTTTTATTCTCCCGATCCGATACCATTTCCAGACAACCCATCAGACCAACACCACGTGCATCGCCAACAAGCTCATATTTCTCTTTCAATACCTGTAAACCCAGCCTGTAACTCCGCACCCCCGTGCGGCGGCATTCTCTGGCACATTCAGGCGCTTGGTTTCCCGCGATACAGGCCAGTGCTGCTGCACAGCCTACAGGGTGACCTGAGTAAGTATAGCCGTGGCCAATCGCACCAAAGCCATCTTTGTTCGACTCAAATGCTTCAGCAACCTTATCATTGATCATTGCTGCACCCAGCGGGAAGTAGGCATTACTTATGGCTTTCCGCGGTTGCCATCATGTCAGGTTGAACACCCAATGACGTGACCCTGTCCAGGAACCGGTGCGTCCGAAGGCAGTAATCACCTCATCAGCAATTAGCAGAATTCCATATTTATCGCAGACCTCACGCACCATCGGCATAAAGGTTTCATGCGGTACGATGACGCCACCAGCGCCCAGTACCGGCTCCATGATGAAGGCTGCGACTGTGTCAGGCCCCTGAAATTGGATTTCACTTTCCAGTAGAGCAATGCATAACTTTGCAATTTCTGCCGGGTCATTCGAATTAAACGGGTTGCGATAAGTCCAGGGGGCAGGGATGTGGAAAGCACCCGGTAACAATGGCTCATAGTTACGGCGGAAGTTGGCGTTACCATTGACTGAGGGCGCCACCAAAATGAGTGCCGTGATAACCCTTTTTCAAGCCAATAAACTTGTAGCGATCTTTATCGCCACGCACTTTATGATACTGCCCTCGCAAGCCTCAAACAGGTCTCGACTGAATCCGAGCCACCCGAAGTGAAAAACGCCCGGGTCAGTCCATCTGGCTCGAAGAACTCTTTCAATACTGCTGACAACTCGATGACCGGTGCCGTCGTGGTGCCACGGAATGATGAGTAGTAAGGCATCTCCTGAAGCTGGTCGCTGATCGCCTTTTTAATCGGCTCACAGGAGTACCCCAAATTCACATTCCACAGGCCGCCGACCGCATCCAATACGGTATGGCCGTGGTTATCTGTAATCTCGACACCTTCC
>CANNZV010005905.1:0-22442 GCA_947561585.1 Caprella mutica | reverse complement strand
TGCTAGTGGTCGTGTGGTCGCTATCGAGGAGGTGGAAGAGTCAGAATACTTTCATGACAAAAGGATACAAGTATCGATTTTCATGTCCCCTGCGAATGTGCATGTTAACCGAAGCCCCATTTGCGGAACAGTTAAATACACTGCTTATCACCCTGGCAACTACTTTGTTGCTTGGCACCCTAAATCTTCTACGCTAAATGAACGATTCACCACGGTAATCGAACATGCTGAAGAGGAAATGGAAGTATTAGTAAGGCAGATTGCGGGTAAAGTAGCTCGAAAAATCACCAATTATGTCGACGAAGGACAGCAAATCCTGCAAGGAAATGAGCTAGGATTTATCAAATTCGGATCTCGTGTCGATATCTTCCTTCCGCTAGGAACCGAAGTAAAGGTTGCCCTACAAGAAAAAGTAGAAGGCGGAAAGACAATTTTAGCTGACTTTAGCGCAAAAGTCTAATCTTTTAAGTTGGAGCTATTTCCAAACGGCTCTGGTCCTGTTTAAGACGGAAGAAATGAAATTTCTCTTTCTCACCGTGTCGACAATTCTATTGCTATCATCTTGTAGTAGATCAGATAAGATTCTCATAGAAGGCTCAACTACTGCTCTCTCTATCCAGCAATGCGTGCTGCTCTCGGAAACTCAATATGACATTCGATCTACTGAGAACTACGAAGCGACTTTTGCAAATATAGAAGCATTGGATCAATGCGCTGACTTCGCTCTTCCCGAAATCAATTTCGATGAGCACACACTAATTGGATTTCAGCTAACAAGCACCAGATGCATGGCATCCTACGAATATGAATTGTTCACCCCACCAGTTCCCGATAATCTCGCTTATCACCTAATTATCCATGTAATTGGCGGGGACGAATGTTCTGATCAGAAAGCTGCTTACCATTGGTTACTTACCAGCCCCGTTCCACAAGATTATTCTCTTGAGGTAATAGTAGAGGAGGACTAAGTTGGTTATTTGGTCAGATTTGAAATAAGCAAATAATAATATGACCAAACAACCAACTAGCCAATTAGCCAATTAGCCAACTAGCCAACTAAGATCTCTCCTCGCATAACTCAATCAACATCCCATTTGTATCCTTCGGGTGAAGAAAACAAATCCGCTTATTGTCGGCTCCATCCTTAGGGACATCATTCAAAAGTCGGATCCCCGATTGCTTTAATTCGGCCATTCGAGCCTCAATATCGACTACTTCAAAAGCCAAATGGTGAATACCTTCTCCCTTTTTTTCAATAAACCGAGCAATCACTCCATCGGGGTCAGTAGACTCAATTAACTCTAGCTTCACGTTTCCTCCATCATAAAATGCTGTTCGAACAGCTTCCGACGAAACCTCTTCAATTTTGTAATAAGAACTCCCCAGAAGCAATTTAAAAAGCGCATCGCTTTTGGCAATACTCTTCACAGCGATTCCAATATGCTCTAAGTGGTGAAACATGCTCCTTTCTTCTAATAAATCTATAGGGAAAAACTCTCTCCACAACTACAGGTACGAGAGGCATTAGGATTATCAAAGAAAAACCCCTTACCATCTAGCCCTTCCGAAAAGTCCAAAGTTGTTCCAATCAAATAAAGTAAACTTTTGGCATCGCAAACGATTTTCTCGTCATTGTCTTCAAAAACTTCATCCGTTTCCTTGGTGAAATTGTCAAAATCCATGTTGTAGCTCAAACCTGAGCAACCTCCACTGGTAATCGAAACTCTAACGAACCAACTAGCATCTTGCCCTTCGGCCTCTCTAATCTGTCGAATTCGATTCTTTGCCTTATCTGAAATTTGTAACATGTCTTTGTTAATAATCTATGTAAATACAAAAATGCTTGCACAGAGTTCACAATGCAAGCATCTTGTCTTATTTCTTCCAATTAATAATTAACACTAATCAGCCATATCAACATAAATCCCTAATTCCTGTAGCAACTCTGCTTCTTCCATTGCTCCTGTGAGTTCAGCAATCCATTCGTTACGCTTGCTATCGGCTGTATCAAACTTATCTTTTAAGTCATAGCCATACATTTTAGATCCTCGATGATAGGTCCAAGCGGTAAATCCGCTTTTGTATTTCTTTATCAGATTATACATCGACATTTCCGTTTTCCGTTCAATCATCTCCACCAAAACTTGTCCGTTGTTACGGCTCAATTTTGTTAATCGCCCACGAAATTCCTGATCCAATTGCTTCTCTAAACGCTTACGATACTTTTTTTGGTGACGTTTCTTATCCATAGAAGCGGTTACCCGATCAATTTCCTCCATCAAGCCAATCGACTTTTTATAGTAAGGATACATCTTTACGATCCGCTTACGCAAACGCTGATACTCCCTTCGCTCCGCATCATTCTCAAAGTTCCGTGCCGTTAATGCAATTAACGGCAAAGTGATTACCGGAATGGTATCTCCCTCGACAGTCTTCAAAATTGAAGCATCCTTCATTCGCTCTTCCATTTCAAAAGCGTCGTCTTTTACAACTTTTTCCTTCTCTTGCGCAGTTACCACACAAGTGGCAAAAAGCAAAGTAAGAAGTAGTACATGTTTCAGCCTTTTCATAGCCCAAAATTAATTCGTTCACAGCTATGACAACGATCAAGCAGGCCAAGTTTAGTTTCCAATTGCGCTTTTTAGTTCTTTTAGCCCTTTAGCCCTCTATTAAATCTGTTTTTGTTCGGTAAATGAGACGCGTGCAACAATGGTAATGTGCATATACGGTATGGGCGAATCTGTGTGTTCGCCCGACTGACGGCTGTCCTAAATTCCTTCCTTCGGGGTTTGGGCAGACACGCAGGTCTGCCCCTACATTGGGCATGTTTATTTTGAAAGCAGCGTTATAGGCGTTCCATCATTCCGTTGCATAACTTCTTGTCTCAATGATCACTACTCCACCTGTCGTGTCTCCGTACTTTGCTGGAACAAAAGAATTAAGGACTTGCATTGATTCTATGCTGTTCATAGAAACCGAGTTGATATTTCGGATCTTAACGCCATCAACTAGTAGCAGGGTTGAACCAGAGCGAGATGCTCTAATACTTAACTCTCCATCGACTAGCTTAACTCCTGGCAGAGAAGTTAGCGCCTGTTTAGGACTGCGAATTGCTTGCCTACCCAAACCATTTTTAGTTATTCGTGGACAAACACTAGGATTAAGAGGGTCGATAAGTGGTGATTTATAAGGCCTTGGAGCTCCAATAACTATTTCCTCTCCCATCGGAATTGCTAAAGCAAAATCCACTAGCACGGATTCATCGCCACGAACTGGTATATCTGTTACTATTTGTGTTTGAAAAGAAACATAGCTAACCGCTACCGAGTAGGTTCCTGGTGGCAATGGTTTCGCGCTATACAGCCCTAGTTCATCTGTCGTGAAGCCAGCTTCAAAACTGGGGCTCTTCACCAAAACATGAGCAAAGGGAAGCCCTTTGCCAGTAATCTCGTCGCTTACTTTGCCCATAATCTCACCGCTGGAGGCGACGGCAGTTAGGGAGCAAAGTGCAAAAGAGAGGCTCATTAAAATTGTTAGTCGTGACATAATTCAAGTTTTGTACTAAAGTAATGGAGCTCTGCTATTAGTCTGTCACACAACTGTTAAGGAATCGTCATAGTTCGGTTGGCTGTGTTCCTGTAAGTAAAAACGGAGCAATAGCGGGGATTCAATCAATCTTGTTCTTAATCAGTCAAGCGATTAATACTTCGATTGACTAATTTCGCATGCGCTAATCAATTCAGCTATGGAGGTGATTTTAATGTGGGCCGCTGTCTTTGGAGCAAGTCTCTTTTGTTTACTTAAAGGCTCGGACTACTTTGTCGATGCTGCAGAATGCATCGGACTATCGCTAGGGATTCCGTCCTTTGTAGTTGGAGTAACGATTGTTGCACTTGGCACCTCAATTCCAGAATTAGCTTCTTCCGTTGTTGCTGTGCTCGCAGGATCATCAGAAATTGTCGCTGGAAATGTAGCTGGATCTAACATAACCAATGTGTTTCTTGTTATTGGCTTTGTATTAATGGTGGGAAAAGCAGGGCGCTTTGAAATGGACTCTGGTCGTGGAGATCTGTTGTTCCTTGCAACTTCAGCAGTATTCTTCTTTCTTTTCTCTCAAGATGGCGTTTTTGTTTTTTGGGAATCACTGGTATGTGCATTAGGGGTAATTGCGTATAGTGCTTATCACATTATCAAATTTGTACGTAACAAACGTAGGCAAAGTAAATCCGAAGATTGTGAACCACTTCAACTACACAAATTTGGAATCCTTGCCCTAAGCCTTGTGGTTGTTTACTTTTCTGCAAAGTATAACATACAATCCATCATTGAACTAGCGGACATTTTCAATGTTGGAAAGGAATATATATCGCTTACTGCAGTAGCGCTCGGAACATCTTTACCTGAGTTATTTGTAAGTCTTGCTGCCCTCAAAAAGGGAAGTGTTGCAATTGCAGTTGGCAATGTCATCGGCTCCAACATTTTCAACATTTTCGCAGTAATGGGTATTCCGGGCATGATTGGAAACTTGGAGATCAAGCCAGTTATCTTAGAACAAACTATGTTACTGTTTATTCTTGCTACGGTCTTGATCTTAGTAATCTCCTTACAAAAAAAGAGCTCCAAATGGCGAGGTGGCATTTTGCTTGCGCTATATGGCTTGTTCCTGTTCCTTTTGATGTCTGGTAAGGTTTAGATAATTGGCAATCTGCCTTTCGGTAGGCTCAATACATTAAGGCTGTTCATGCTTTTTTGCACCTATTAATCTAGGGTTCCCATAATTATTGGGCACTTCGGCTCCGCTCAATGACCGAACAGTCCTTCAAACCATCAAACCATCGAGCCATCAATCCTTTTAATGCATTACCTTTGTCGTCCTTTTGAAACAGGGTAAACAGCCTTCCGATGAAAGACAAGATTGCATTTTGGGGTCATAATGAAAACGATCAGCGAATTCTTGGATTGATGCGAGTCCGTCCAGCTGAAAACACCGTAGACTTTTGGACTTTTCTTCGAGAGAAGTTAAAGCCTGAATTTGTAGAAACCGTTTTCAAAAAAATGGAGACCGTAGATTTTAATGCCCTTCCCGAGCACTTGAGCTTCGAGGAACGAAATGTGTCGAATACCGAGCTACTTCCAGCTAATGTTCGTGTTGATGATACAGACTTAGTGATCCGAGCTGAAAAGGCTTGGCACTTTGAAATTTTAAGCCTCCGTGTTTTCCGCCAAATGGTAGATGAGCTTACTGCGCTTTATGAACAGGTAAACAAACTAGAGAGCTACGACAAGGAACTGTGGGATGCCGCAAGAACCTACAGCGACCGGGTGAATAGCCACATGCAAGAACGAACGCTATCGCGTGAGCAATTAAGCAGCCTCAAGAAATTGGTCAATGACTGCTTTACCAAGCTTAAAACCTTGATGGGAGATGAGCAAGAAAAATTCAAAGGAGAGAGCGATGCCAACATGGTAGTCATCAAAGAGAAATTAGCCTCCTTTACGAAGCAACTAAACGAACAACCAGGAAGTGCCAACAAGGTCTTTAATGAATTGAAGAAGTTCCAAATGGGCCTTCGTGATGTTCGCTTAACGCGCCCAGGAAGAGCTGAGTTAAAACCATTATTAGATGGCGTTTTTGATTTAGCAAAAGAAAAGAAAAAAGCCTCGAACAGCAATAGAAACGCTAGACGAATTATTGGTTTGCGAGAAGCCATTTCAAAAATGGAGCGATTTCTTAAGCATGATCAAAATGACATCGATTTCCATACACGTCGTTCTAACAACTCGCATGTAGGTCAACTAGAAGCTCAACTAAGAGAAGCAAAAATGGGAATGATTCGTTCTCGCCTTGAATCCAAGCAAGCGAAGATTGCCGACATGAAGGCTTTGCTTACTAAACTAGAATCGCAGCTTGCAAAAGACGAAGCAATTGCTGCCAAATTAGCTGAAACAAGCAAGGATCCAGTAGCATCAGCTAAGTCAGCGAACACACCACTAGCTCCTAAGACTGATGCCCCTGTTAAGGAAACGACTGACGCCGTTGCTGAGCATACGAAAGCGGCAAAAGAAACTCTTGTCGCAAGTTCAGAGGAAAAAGAAGCCACTAAGGTAGTAGAAGCAGTTGTTGCAAAAACGAAAATTGTTGAAACTACTGCTAAAGCCGAACCAGTTAAGACACAAGAAACGGTGGAAGAAGCTGTAGTTACTGCTGAAAAAGTCGCTCCAACCGAAAGCGAAACTGTTACAACGGAAACAGTTGCCAGCGCTGAATCAAAGGTTGAGGCAACTGTAGAAACTCCTCTAGTTACAAAAACGGAAGAAGCTGTAGACAGTGTTGTAGTTGAAGAGGAGAGCGAAGAAGAAATCGAAGACATGCCTATCAACCAAGTCATCGAAAACACTTCTGACGCTATTGCGGATGTAAGTGCGGATGATTCCGACAAAACACAGGAAGAAGACGCATAAATTAGTTGGCAAAATAACACACGGTCACTGAGCCTGACGAAGTGTTGACGGGAATTCCAAGCGCTGTGCTACTAGGCACAAACCTATAGACCAACAAATAACACACGGCCACTGAGCCTGCCGAAGTATTTTCAGGTATTCGAGGCGCTCTGCTACTAGACACAAACCTATAAACCACTAAATAGGACACTGTCACTGAGCCTGCCGAAGTGTTGACGGAAATTCCAAGCGCTGTGCTACTAGGCACAAACCTATAAACCACTAAATAACACACGGCCACTGAGCCTGACGAAGTGTTGACGGGAATTCCAAGCGCTGTGCTACTAGGCACTGAACCTATAAACCACTAAATAGCACACGGCCACTGAACCTGCCGAAGTGTTGACGGGAATTCCAAGCGCTGTGCTACTAGGCACAAACCTATAAACCACTAAATAGCACACGGTCACTGAGCCTGCCGAAGTGTTTTCAGGAATTCGAAGCCCTGTGCTACTAGGCACAAACCTATAAACCACTAAATAACACACGGCCACTGAGCCTGCCGAAGTGTTTTCAGGAATTCCAAGCGCTGTGCTACTAGACAAAAACCTATAAACCACTAAATAACACACGGTCACTGAGCTGCCGAAGTGTTTTCAGGAATTCGAAGCGCTGTGCTACTAGGCACAAACCTATAAACCACTAAATAGCACACGGTCACTGAGCCTACCGAAGTGTTTTCAGGAATTCCAAGCGCTGTGCTACTAGACAAAAACCTATAAACCACTAAATAGCACACGGTCACTGAACCTGCCGAAGTGTTTTCAGGAATTCCAAGCGCTGTGCTACTAGGCACAAACCTATAAACCACTAAATAGGACACGGTCACTGAGCCTACCGAAGTGTTTTCAGGAATTCCAAGCGCTGTGCTACTAGACAAAAACCTATAAACCACTAAATAACACACGGTCACTGAGCCTGCCGAAGTGTTGACGGGAATTCCAAGCGCTGTGCTACTAGGCACAGAACCTATAAACCACTAAATAGCACACGGCCACTGAGCCTGCCGAAGTGTTTTCAGGAATTCCAAGCGCTGTGCTACTAGGCACAAACCTATAAACCACTAAATAACACACGGCCACTGAGCCTGACGAAGTGTTTTCAGGAATTCCAAGCGCTGTGCTACTAGGCACAAACCTATAAACCACTAAATAGCACACGGCCACTGAGACTGCCGAAGTGTTTTCAGGAATTCCAAGCGCTGTGCTACTAGGCACAAACCTATAAACCACTAAATAACACACGATCACTGAGCCTGCCGAAGTGTTTTCAGGAATTCGAAGAGCTTTGCTACTAGGCACAGAACCTATAAACCACTAAATAGCACACGGTCACTGAGCCTGCCGAAGTGTTTTCAGGAATTCGAAGCGCTGTGCTACTAGGCACAAACCTATAGAGCAATCAAGCAAAATTTTCATGCCTGATCACGAAGTCACCAAATTACCAGTTGTTACCTAACGACCTATAAATAGTAAAGCCCCCATGATTTCTCTAGGGGGCTTTTTTACACATCTAAACCTCTTCTTCAGTGTTTTGGTTTTTGGAGAATATCTCCTATTGCTTATTCAGCTTCCAGTCGTAGGGGTAATAGTCTACTTTATAGTTAGACGGGATTTGTGTCGTTCGGTAACGGTTTATATAATCTAAAACATCAGCTTTATTAGTTCCAAAATCTTCCTGATACCATTTAAATATTTCCGAAATATAAACAACTGACTCTCCGTCTTTTACTTGAATAAATGAACTATTGTCCATTGCAGTCCTTGTCTGTGCATCCAACAGTTTATCATAATTTGATGGCAAATAAGACTTATTACCCAAAACAGGACAACCCAGTGCTCCACAAACTAAAGCAAAGTGAATCCGAGCATCTTGAAAGGTTGGTCGAACAACCACATTCTCGATATCATTCAGCGTTCTTTTCGCGCCTGCAACTAAAAAAGTCGTCTTATCAAAAAAGCCAGGAACATCTAAAGGTGAAGCCAAAGGATAGTTATCCAAGACATTCTTGATCACCAATATATTGTAAGCATTAAGGTAAAAAGCCAAATCTGAATCGCTTCCAGCTAATCGGAAGCTTCCAATTTGTCCAACCAAATCATTAAGGCTTGACGGATCAGCTTGAAGCCCATCATAATCAACTAGACCATCCGCAACACATTGCGAGAAAAAGTCATTGGCCTCAGAATGAAAGTCTGCTGCCATTGCAGATGTCGAAAATAATAAAACTAGTAAAATTGAGAATAGTGAAAATCGCATAGTTGTTTCGCTCTTTAGTAGGATTTAGAAAGGATTACAAGTCAATCGTTTAATTAAAGGTAATATTGAGTAGACGATTGCCTGGCAAGGAGAGTACTTTCGTCTGCTACAGAACAAATCACGTTATCTGCGATAGCAATGGCGAATTACATTCGCTACCCCAGAGCCAAATGACAAACTGAACTCACAGCCACATAGCCATTAGTAACTAGTAACTAGCCAATAAACTACTCCTTATAAGCGATAACCGAAATTTCGACCTTAACATCCTTGGGAAGTCGAGAGACTTCGACCGTTTCGCGCGCTGGGAAGTTGGAGGAGAAATAGGATCCGTAGATCTCATTTACCGAAGAGAAATTATTCATATCGGAAAGGAAGATCGAACTTTTGATGATGTGCTCTAAACTAGCGCCAGAAGCTTCCAACATCGCCTGAATATTCTTCATTACCTGATGTGTTTCTTCTTCAACGGTTTCTGCGGTGATCGTACTCGTTTTCGGATTAATGGCAATCTGGCCGGAAAGGAACAAGAGCTTTCCGAAGGCCATTCCTTGACTATATGGACCAATTGGCTCGGGAGCATTGGCAGAATAAAGCACTTCCTTTTTCATAGTGGTATCTTTGAAGGAACAAAAGTACGGTTTGTATGAAGCTTTGGGTAAGAGCAGGGGAGTCTTTGCAGGCAGAATTGGTTGCAAAACTGGGAGATAAAGTAAATGACTTCGTTTTTGACAGCGGTTTTCCGTCGGCTGAAGCGAAGTTTGATTTGGCAATTGATTTGTTAGCCGATCAGACTTTTTCGGAGGAACGAAAGGAGTACTATCGAAGCTATAACGGCTTATTACTACTAAGCACAGTTCGAAAGTCCTTAGCTGAATTGTTCGAAAGTCCAAGCAAGCACTTTGGAATAAACGGACTTCCGTATTTCATAGGTTTAGAAAAATGGGAACTATCTACAGGCACGAATTCCGATGAACAAAAATTGCTAAACGTGCTAACAAGCTTAGAAGTCGAAAGCCGATTCGTGGCAGATCGCGTGGGAATGGTTACTCCAAGAGTGGTTTTCATGATTATCAATGAAGCGTATTATACGGTACAAGAAGGAACAGCCGATCGAGCAGCGATAGATCAAGCAATGAAGCTGGGGACTAATTATCCTTTCGGCCCATTTGAATGGGCGAACAGAATTGGACTAAAAAATGTTTACGAAGTACTGGCTGCCTTGTACCTCGACACGCGAGATGAACGTTATAAAATTTGTCCTTTACTAAAGCAGGAATACCTACTTATGGAACCTCTGGCCATCGCCAAATGATTCTCATTTACTGTACAAATACAACTGCTCGTTATGAGTATCTCTTTTCCTTATTGTTCGGAGAGTTACTGGGAACAGATTATGAATTGACTACTGATTTAGAGCAGTTCAAAAATTTTCAAGGAGCATGTATTCAATATGGAGGGAAAGCGCTGTCTAAGGGACTTTTCATTGCTAGTGCAGGTTTACTCGATCAAGTGGGCTTTGATGAAATCGATTTTGCTTCCTGTGAATGGGAAGACTATCGTGTTCCATTTGCAGTAGAAGATCCCGAGTCTCAATTCCCTTTCGACCCACTTTCTGCTTCCTTTTACCTTGTAAGCCGCTATGAAGAGTACTTACAATGTAGTAAAGACAAACATGGTCGTTTTACAGCAAAAAACAGCCTAGCGTATCAATTTGGGTTCTTACAAAAGCCAGTAATTAACAAGTGGATTCGAAGTATTTTTCAGCACTTACTTTTGCAGGATGATCAGTTAAAGAGTAACCCAAGAGCAGGTTTTTACTTTCAAGCGAGTTATGATATTGATTTGCCCTATGCCTATAAGGACCGAGGATTTAAGCGAACAATTGGAGGGTATTTAAACTCCTTAAGAAGAGGAAAACCCTCGGAATTGCTACAACGAATTAAAGTGCTTTTGGGACGAGAAACAGATCCTTTCGACAATTTTGATTTCCTCGATGATCTCACAAAAGTATATGGCTTACTACCTCTCTACTTTTTACCGATGGGAGATTTTGGTGGTTTCGATCGCAACTACTCTCATAAATCGACCAACTATCAAAAGCTAGTTAAGCGAATAAGTAATGGAAACTGGGTTGGCTTACACCCCTCCTATGCATCGGTTGATGAACCGAAGCGAGTTGCACTAGAAAGGGATCGCTTAGCCAAAATAGTGGAACTTGAAATTGATCGAAGCCGCCAGCATTACATCCGATTTACACTACCCAATACCTATCAAAACCTAGAAAGCAACGGTATAAAGAAGGAATACAGCATGGGCTATCCCGATGTGATAGGCTTCCGAGCTAGCATTGCTGCTTCCTTTTTGTTTTACGATTTACAAAAGGAGCAATGTACCGATTTACGCGTTTACCCTTTCATGGTCATGGATGTAACTCTCAAACATTACTTAGGACTAAGCGCTCAAGAAGCCTTGAAACAAAGCAAGCAGTTAGTGAATGAAACTCGACAGGTGGAAGGCCTTTTTGTATCGATTTGGCATAACGAAAGCCTTGGCGACAAAGGACTCTGGAAAGGCTGGCGGAGCATGTATGAGGAATTAGTGGCCTATGCGATGGAAGAATCCAGACAAGCATGATCCGATTTCTTGCACATACTGAAATCGATCAAGTACGTTGGGATGACTGCATCAAGCACTCGCCCGATGGTCGCTTATATGCGCTTTTCAATTACTTAACCATTGCTGCCCCAAATTGGAGTGCATTGGTAATGAACGACTACGAAGCAGTGATGCCAGTTCCATTTTGTCGCTTTCTTGGCCTAAGCAGTTGTTACGTGCCCTATTTGTGCCAGCAATTGGGTGTTTTCGCTAGGACCAAATTGAGCAGCGCTTTGGTCACTAAATTTCAAAAAGAGCTTCATCCATTCTCTTCCATACGCTTTCGTATGCACAGCGGATTTCAACAGGAGCTCTCCTCTTACCACAGGCTAGAACGGCAAAACACAGTGCTAGAGCTGAATCTCCCTGTAACAGAATTAAGAGCAAACTACCGAAGCAATTGCAAGCGAAACCTAAAAAAGGCCACTACTGGCAGCCCAATAATGCTACAAACTGGAAGAGGTATTCCAGTAAGCGAATTCCTCCGTCTCTTTCAGGAAACTCGTGGTAAGCAATTGGGTTTTGGGAAAGACTATTACGAGAAAATGACAAGGCTGCTAACTCATTTTCAAAACACTGGCCAAGCTCTTTTCTTTTCGGTAAATGAGGGGTCGTGGCTTCCAGGGCAAGACAACCAGTCGAGTGAAAACGCTGCAAGCATCGGTTCAGGAATTTTTCTTGTTCGCTTTAAAAATCGTTTGTACAACTTACTGCAAGCTCAGTCGAATTGGGGAAAGGAAAACGGGCAGCTTTTCCGCTTATTCGATGCGGCAATTGAACACTTCTCCGAACAAAAGTTGCTGCTCGATTTTGAAGGTTCGATGGACAAAGGAGTCGCTCGATTTTATTTAGGATTTGGTGGATACACTGAAAACTACTCAGAGTATCGATCGCTTCCAAAGAACAAGTTGGTAAATGGCCTCAAGAAATTGCGATTAATTAAGTGATTTGCACCTCTTTGGTTTAGATAGGCATTAACATAACTGGCTAGGCCGTCTCACGGACCAAACACCCAGCAGTAAACCCAAGAGGAAAGAAACCGAGCTTCCCGTCAACTATTATTAAACAGGTCGTATGTGAAGATAAACTCAACTTTGCTCCTTGATGTACGACTCCTTCTTACCAGTGCAGCACCATTGGCAACTGAGGTTTCGCCCCTCTGGGGCTTTTCTGCAGAGTTGATTCAACTACTTCCTTAGGCATCATTCCGTCATCCCCTTAACTGTTATTAAACCTCTATCTTGTGATTTATTTTGCGAGACTAGACAGCATTTAAAGGAAATGATTCATCTTTATAAAGTGGGAGTGAGAGAAGCTGCAACATTGGTTCAACTAACAGGACGTTAGCCAATGATTGTCAGCCTAAATACCAACAGGATTAGTAGAAAATAAAATACTTGTCGTCTAGTACAGAAACAAGTACATAGTTGGCTACGTAAATAGAAATGTTGTAAATTAGGAAACCTTTATACAATCACACTATACGAGACTTTTACAATAGCTATTATGAGTTTACTTAAAAGAGTGGTTTTAGCTTTAATTATTGCCTTTATGGCAAGCCCAGAAGCTGAAGCACAGGACATCCACTTCACCCAATTTTATGCATCGCCGATTACCTTGAATCCAGCGATGACGGGAATGATGAATGGTTGTTATCGTGCAGCGGTGAATTATCGAAATCAGTATCCGGAGCTAAATGGTTACGGCTATGGAACAACATCGGCTTCTTTTGACATGCCTATGTTTAGAGGGATGCTAGGAAGTGATTTTGCTGGTTTTGGAATAATGATTCTTAATGATCGTGCAGGATACGGCCCTCTTAATAATTTACAAATCATGGGATCTGCTGCTTACCACAAAGCATTAGACCGAGGAGGTAAGACAATGATTTCCTTAGGAGTACAGGGAGGATGGGTGCAGAAGAGCATCAATTTTGACAAATTGAGTTTTGAGAGCCAATTCGATGGTCTTGATTTTTCCGATGCAATCCCAAATGGAGAAACTATTGAAACGAACTCGATAAACTACATGGATGTTCGTGCAGGGGTTATGGTAACCAGTCGAATTAACAATCAGCTAGACTTGTATGCTGGAGGTGCCATGTTTCACCTCACAGAACCTGCAGAGAGTTTCGTGGGAGACGATCAAAAGCTTGATAGCCGTTTGGTTGCTCATGCTGGAGCCAATATTCGATTTAACGCTACTCATACCTTGGCACCTTCATTCATTTTTATGACACAGTCTGCTGCTCGGGTTATTGTATTTGGTGCTAATTACGGTTATCACTTCAATGACGCTCGTAGAGATGGATCAGAATCTGCTCTTTACCTAGGAGCCTCTTACCGCCATAGGGATGCTATTTCCTTATTATTAGGAGCTGAATTTAGCGGAGTGAAGTTTGGACTTTCTTACGACATGAATGTCTTATCTGACTTACAGGAAGCTTCTAGAGGTCAGGGTGGAATTGAATTCTCCCTTGTATATGAACTAGATTGCGAGCCAGTTGGAAAGCGTGGCTATCCGCCTGTTAGTTGTCCTCGATTCTAAGAGACAAGAAATAAAAAACAAAGACCACAAGATTTTACCTCTTGTGGTTTTTTTACGCCTAGAGTTAAGCAAAGCAATTTTAGTGGCCAAAGCAAAAACAATATTCTTCTGCCAGAACTGTGGCGTTGACAGTCCCAAATGGATGGGAAAATGCACGAGCTGTGGTGAATGGAACTCCTTCGTTGAAGAGCGAATCGTCCCTAAATCTGGCAAAACCGGAGCGAGCTTAGTTGATCGTTTACAGTCTGCAAAACCAGTAAAAATACAAGAGGTCACTCTCGATGAGGGCAAGCGCATTAGCTTACCTGATCAGGAATTGAGTAGAGTGCTTGGCGGTGGCTTGGTCTTTGGGTCACTAACTTTAGTAGGAGGAGAGCCCGGCATTGGCAAGTCTACCTTGATTTTACAGCTATCTCTAAGAATGCCCGAGTATACCATTCTTTACGTTTCCGGTGAAGAAAGCCTGAGTCAAATTCGAATGCGCGCTGAGCGTATAGGAATAGAATCCGAAAACTGCTATTTACTTGCGGAGACCGAAGTTGGCAAGATCATCCATGAAGCTCAGCGATTATCTCCAACGGTTTGTATAGTCGATTCGATTCAGACGCTACGGAATGAACATATTGAATCAGCAGCTGGATCTGTTTCTCAGGTTAGGGAATGTGCAGCAAGTTTACAAGCATATGCTAAGAGTAGCGGAGTCGCAGTAATCCTTATTGGGCACATTACCAAAGATGGCTCCATTGCTGGCCCCAAAGTGCTGGAGCATATTGTAGATACCGTTCTTCAATTTGAAGGCGATCGGCATCATGAGTACCGCGTTTTACGCACCATGAAGAATCGCTTCGGCTCTACCTCTGAAGTAGGAATCTATGAAATGCAATCCAACGGAATGCGAGAAGTTTCCAATCCTTCTGAGCTGTTGATGAGCAATGACGGAGAAGCTTTAGCTGGGGTAACTACTGCATCTATGATAGAAGGCAATCGCCCCTTGCTAATTGAGACCCAAGCCCTTACTGGCTCGGCTGTCTACGGCACTCCACAACGAAGTACGACAGGATTCGAAATCCGTCGCCTGCATATGTTATTAGCCGTTTTAGAGAAACGCTCTGGTTTTAAAATTAACGATAAGGACGTGTTTGTAAATATCACAGGCGGCATCAAAGTCAATGACCCAGCTATAGACTTGTCGATTGTGGCGGCATTGTTATCATCACTGCTAGATAAACCGATACCAAAGGATGTTGCTTTCGCTGGAGAAGTTGGTCTTTCTGGAGAAGTACGGGCGGTTGGACGAATTGAGCAGCGTGTAGCTGAAGCTTCCAAGCTTGCTTTTCGTCAAATGGTTGTAGCACAAAAAAGCGCAAAGGGACTTAAGAATACGGAAATCGAGTTAATCAGCATTCAAAGGATAGAGGATTTAGTCCCCCTTTTCTTTACGGGCAGCTAATAATCAGTTTGACAGAAACCTGCTTTATTTCTTTGCATTACAAGCTTTTAAGCAACTCATTTACCGAACAGAAACAGACAAAAGACCAAATATGTTTTACTACAACTTCCTATGTAGTGAGATATTTGTCTTATTGTTTTTTAGACCATGAACCGTAGCCTCCTTCAAGATTCACGATTCGCTTGAATCCAAGATCTTTCATAATATTAGCTGCTTTCATACTACGACCGCCTCGGGCACAGTAAACCAAAATTGGTTGTTCCCGATCTAGCCGGGAAACTTGCTGTTGGAAATCGTCACGATAATAGTCAATTTGAACTGCTTTGGGAATGATTCCTTTTTCCGTTTCTTCTGGACTTCGCACATCGAGAATAAGCAAATTCGGTGTGTTTTCGACTAGCTCAGTCATTGCGGCAACGCTACATTGTTGAATAGGATTAGTAGACCCATCGGCACTTGGTGAAGCAGCTGGAGACATACATGAACTGGCAACAAACAATAAAGTAAAAATGAGACTACTGACTTTCATAGGGCGCTTTTATTACTACTCTGGGAGTACCTTTGTAAACAAATTGTAAGGTAATTAAGAATTGAAGCTGAACACTAAAGATATGCGTGGAATTTCAATGCTTTTCGTAATCGCAGGAATTATTTTGCTAGCAAGCTGCAGCAAGGAAGAGGGTGATTTCGGAAGTAACACTTTGAGCGGGAAAGTGCACAAGACTGAGTATGTAGGTACTGACATTATCATAAGAGAGTACTATGCACCGGAGGAGCGAATTTACTTGATTTATGGAGACAACGAGATTTATGATGATTGGACGCGAACAGCGCACGACGGCAGCTATAAATTTACGGGCCTAACAAATGGCAGTTACACCTTGTATGGCTATAGTGCCTGTGATAGTTGTGCCTCAGGAGTATCCCCCGTTTTTTTGACGGTTGAACTAGATGGCGACCATGTGGCGGAAGATTTAGAATTAGTGGATTAATAACCGAATGGAAAGGACCACAGATATATCGAGTAAGTTATTTGATCGGACTGTTTCAGCGCTTAGAGGATTTGATCCTATTAGTCTTGAAGAGCTTGACAAAGTACAGCTTCTCAATCGTGTGGACACCAAGTTTCTTTTTCCGATCCACAAGTTATGGGATATTCTTGAAGAGCTTTATGCTCATTATTCAATTTTAGAAATAAAGGGTACAAGATTAAACCGGTATCATTCTATTTATTTTGATAGCCCAGATAAGAAACTGTATTTGTGGCATCACAACGGTAGAAAGAAGCGTTATAAAATGCGCTACCGCAAATATTTAGATTCTGATCTTTCTTTTTTCGAAGTAAAGTATAAAACGAACAAGGGAAGAACCAATAAAAGCCGAGTGCGGACTGAGGACGTTCATCAGTATTTCGGAGCAGGAGCACTAGAACTATTAAACAAATTGCCTTACGGAATTGACCCAAAAAATTATCAGTCCATCATGGACATTAATTTTTCTCGCTTCACTTTAGCAGATAAGAACTTTGTAGAAAGGGCTACTATTGATATACAATTGGAGTTTGCAGATTCTGCTCAAAGTATTAAATATAATGGAATTGCTATTGCAGAACTTAAGCAAGAAAAGCTAGACCGCTCTTCTATTTTAATGAGAACACTAAAGAGACATTCCATTTTACCCATGCGAATTAGTAAGTATTGTACTGGCGCAATTTTACTAGATGACAAGTTGAAAAGTAACAGATTTAAAGCCAAAACCACGTTAATAAATCGACTAAATAACAGTCGAGCTTAATTGAATAAAAAGAAGCACTATGATACCAGCACTAGTAGAAACAGGGTCATCGGGACTGATTGAGTTTTTGGAAACAACAAAAATATTCGACATCAAACTGTTGAATTTTGAAGATTTCAGTGCCATGTTAGTTCGATTTTTTGCCAACTTCTTTGTGGCTTTTGCAATCGTTCGCCTCATTTATTTTCCTAGTGCACGAGATAAAAACTATCTCTTTACTTTTTTGATATTTAATGCAGTAGTTTTCTTCGTGTGTTACTTACTAGGGGGAGCAAAAATAGAACTTGGTTTTGCTTTTGGAATTTTTGCCCTTTTCTCCATTCTACGGTACAGGACCACCACCTTACCAGTAAAAGAGATGACTTATTTATTTACAGTCATTGCAATTGCCGTGATCAATGCACTGAGTACTAAAAAAGTAAGTTATTTCGAACTTGGTTTTACAAACGTTGCTATTGTTGCACTTATTTACATTGCAGATCGAATCATTTATAAGTTTAAAGGAGGTTTTACTTCTATCGTTTATGAAAAAATAGAGAACATTAAACCAGAAAACCGCGATATACTAATGGCTGATCTTGAAGAGCGCCTAGGAATGGAAATTGAAAGTATTGAAGTCAGTCGGATCAACTTCATGAATGATACTGTTCGAATAAAAGTGAATTACATTCCTTCCGAGGATAATATAATTTCCCTAAGTGACGATGCCTATATTCGCTAAAGTTTGCTTTTTCGTAGCCCTTATTGCGCTGAGCTCAATAAATATTCTGGCCCAAACCAATGATTTTGGTTCTTGGTACGGCTTAACTTTGGAAAAAAAGATCGTTAAAAATCTACGACTCGAAGCAACCTGCGAATCGAGATTAAGCAATAATTCATCTACTTTGCGAAGGAATCTCTGTGAGCTTAATTTATCATATCGTCCTTTAAAGTTTATCCGCTTAAGCGGAGGTTATCGTTACAGCTTTCAGAGCAGCAAGAATGCTGATGTTCAGCGACTCTTTACTGATGTCGTTGGCACGCAAAAAATCTACAAGCGAACCAACATCCAAGCCCGACTAAAGTACCAGTATGACTTTGCCAACAACGAAAGATTTGCCTACGGCAATCATCGTTTTCGCCCTCGTATTGCAATAAAGCATAGAATAAAAAAAACAGAATGGGTAATTAGCCATGGGCATGAGGGATTTTATTCCTTTTTTTCCAAACGCAGCTACTGGTCTCGTTATCGAACTTATTTAGGAGCGGGCTTCGAATTTCCCAATAAGTCGTCATTAGGAATCAAGGCAATTTATCAGACGGATTTGAATAGCAACAACATCGAAAGAGATTTTATTCTGTCGATTGGTTATTCTATAAAGTTGTAAGGCTGCAACTACTGGTGGGCTGATTCTAAATTTCTTAAAGCGGGAAACATTTTTTAATATAATCGATTTTCGAAATAGAATTTCTGCACCCTTATGGCATTACCTTATGGCCTTAATAGTGCTAAAAGTGATCTAGAGTTACTAGTTTATACCATTTAATTGTCAATGCCGTATTAAAATAGACAGTGGGGTGGATAGCACAGCTTCCATACTCGCGCTACTGCCGGTGTTGCCACGATCCTATGAGACTACCTGGTCAGCATCGTATCTTTACTTTGATAGGGTACAGTTTATTACCCAATTTGGTATGATGCCATCTTGGAACGACACCGCATAAAAAAACCGTCACTCCAAAAGGAGGACGGTTTTTCATATAATTTATAGCCAAGCTTTACTCTTCGTTCGGAGCTGGAAGAACGGAATTAGCAACTTCATCAGTAACTCCATCTGCTACCTCTTCAGTCAGTTCCTCAACAAGTACTTCTTTTGCCGCGTGCAATTTATCGTACTCCTCTTGAGAACCAACAACTAAACGTTCAAACTCTTTTCTTCCTGTTCCCGCTGGAATCTTATGTCCAACAATTACATTTTCTTTCAAACCTTCCAATGTATCAATCTGTGCACCAATAGATGCAGTACTTAACACTTTAGTTGTTTCTTGGAAAGATGCTGCTGAAATCCAACTAGCAGTTCCAAGAGAAGAACGTGTAATACCTTGAAGCAATGGCTTGGAAGTTGCTGGAATTGCACTTCTGTATTCCACTACTTTTAAGTCATTTCGACGTAAGTATGAATTCTCTTCTCGAAGCTGACGAAGACTCACAATTTGTCCAACCTTAAGATTATTTGAATCACCAGACTCTGTCACAACTTTCTTGTCGAATATCTGATCATTCTCTTCGTTGACTTCAAATTTATCTACCGCACTCTTCTCAAGGAAGCGAGTATCTCCCGCATCTTCGATAGTAACCTTACGCATCATTTGGCGAACGATTACTTCAATGTGTTTATCATTGATACGTACCCCTTGAAGGCGATAGACTTCTTGAACTTCATTAACCACATACTCTTGAACAGCATAAGGCCCCATGATAGATAGAATATCAGCAGGAGTAATTGCTCCATCAGAAAGAGGGTAGCCAGCTCTTACAAAGTCACCATCTTGCACAAGAATGTGCTTAGATAGTGGCACCATATACTTACGCTTCTTACCATCTTTAGATTCCACGATAATTTCGCGGTTACCACGCTTAATTTTACCAAATTTAGTAACACCGTCAATCTCTGATACAACAGCTGGATTAGAAGGGTTTCGAGCTTCAAAGAGCTCTGTAACTCTTGGCAAACCACCCGTAATATCACGAACCTTACTGGTAACACGAGGGATCTTAACAACATTCGCTCCCTGCTTGATCTTCTGACCATCGACAACTGTAATGTGAGATCCTACGGGAATATTGTACGTCTTGATGATTTCACCCTTGCTATCCGTGATATGAATCATCGGAATCTTGGTCTTATCCTTAGAATCAGTAACAACTTTCTCTTTGTGACCAGTTTGCTCATCCGACTCTTCACGGAAAGTTTGCCCCTCTATGATATTTTCGAACTGAACTTTTCCTTGCACTTCAGTTACAATTACCGCATTATATGGATCCCAAGAACAAATTTCATCTCCTTTCTTAATAGTTTGACCATTGGTCACGTATAGACGTGATCCATAAGGAGCGTGATTAGAAATCATTTGGCGTTTAGTTTCCGGATCGATGATTCGGATTTCACTTGTTCGTCCAATTAAGATTTCTTGTCTTCTGTCTTTTTCATCTAGGTCATTGTTTTCATAGGTAACTGTTTTGACCTCGTCAAATTCCAGAATACCATCAAATTTAGCAACCAAGTTAGACTGTTGAGCAATGTTAGAGGCTACACCACCAACGTGAAAAGTACGAAGTGTAAGCTGCGTACCAGGCTCTCCAATTGACTGAGCTGCTACAATACCAACAGCATCACCCATTTGGCTCATTGAATTCGTAGCCAGATGTCGGCCGTAACATTTAACACAAACACCGTTACGCGTTTCACAGGTCAATACTGATCGAATTTCGACTTCCTCAATACTTGTTTCCTCATCAATATGCTGAGCCATTAGATCATTGATCAAGTCACCCGCTTCTACCAATACTTCACGAGAAACAGGATCTACGATTGTATTTAATGCACAGCGACCACCAATTCGTTCTGACAATGGTTCAACTATTTCTTCATTGTCCTTCAAGGCAGCTACTTCGATACCACGAAGGGTTCCACAGTCCTCTTCAGAGATCACTGCATCCTGCGCAACATCTACCAAGCGACGTGTTAGGTAACCTGCATCAGCTGTTTTAAGAGCTGTATCGGCCAATCCTTTACGCGCACCGTGAGTAGAAATAAAGTACTCCAATACGGAAAGTCCTTCCTTAAAATTAGAAAGGATTGGATTTTCGATAATCTCTGGTCCTTTACTACCTGATTTTCTTGGCTTGGCCATCAATCCACGGATTCCACCAAGCTGACGAATCTGCTCTTTCGATCCCCTTGCACCAGAGTGGTACATCATATAGATCGAATTGAATCCTTGGTTATCAAACTCTAGCTTTTCCATCAAGCTATCTGTAATTTTTAGGTTTGCTCTTGTCCAAACATCAATTACTTGGTTGTAGCGCTCATTATTGGTGATCAATCCCATTTGGTGATTCATCGTTATCTCATCGACTTCCAATTGCGCTTTATTCAACATTCCTTGCTTATCATCTGGCAAGTGTAGATCTAACAAGCTAAAAGACAATCCTCCTTTGAATGACCATTGGAAACCCATTGTCTTGATCGCATCAAGGAAATGAACTGTCGTTGGGATATCGGTAATCTTAATTATGCTCGAAATAATTTTTCGAAGCGCTCCTTTAGAAAGCAGTTGATTAATAAATCCAACTTCCTCTGGAACATGCTCATTGAAAAGCACACGACCTACCGAAGTATCAATTAATTCTGTTTTAATTGATCCATCTTTTTGACGAACACCTACGCGGCATTTAATCGTAGAGTGAAGATCAATCCGATTTTCATTGAACGCAATAGTTACCTCTTCCGCAGAATAGAAGGACATTCCTTGACCTCTCATTACTCGGGTCTCATCTGTTACCCGTGTTTTTGTGATATAGTACAATCCCAAAATCATATCCTGTGAAGGAAGTGCGATCGGTGTACCGTTCTGTGGATTCAAAATATTATGCGAAGAAAGCATTAGAAGTTGTGCTTCCAATACAGCCGCATTACTTAGCGGTACGTGAACAGCCATTTGGTCACCATCGAAATCTGCATTAAATGCAGAACAAACCAATGGGTGTAACTGAATTGCTTTTCCTTCGATCAATTTCGGCTGGAATGCTTGTATTGAAAGACGGTGAAGAGTAGGGGCACGGTTAAGCATTACTGGATGGCCTTTAAGCACATTTTCCAGAATATCCCAGATAACTGGGACCTTGCGATCTACTAATTTCTTAGCTGATTTTACTGTTTTTACGATTCCTCGCTCAATCAGTTTTCTAATAACAAAAGGCTTGAAAAGCTCAGCAGCCATTCCCTTAGGAAGACCACACTCGTGCATTTTCAATTCTGGTCCTACTACAATAACAGAACGACCAGAATAATCAACACGCTTTCCTAAAAGATTCTGACGGAAACGACCTTGCTTTCCTTTCAATACATCTGATAGTGATTTTAAAGCTCGTCCACCTTCTGCTTTTACAGCATTTGATTTCCTTGAGTTGTCGAACAAAGAATCGACTGCTTCCTGTAGCATTCTTTTCTCATTCGAAGTATCACCTCAG
>CANNZV010005904.1:0-22422 GCA_947561585.1 Caprella mutica | reverse complement strand
ACACTTTACCAGTATTAACTTTCTTTTCTCAGATTCTAGTCTTTGTTTTATTTTCCTCAAACACGAAAAAGACTTCTTAGTTAATTTGCAGGTTCTTAGTCTTTGTAAGTCAGTTGATCAAAATAAATAACAATTGCCTTTATAATTCAATAATTACAATTAAGTGGGGTAAATGAAAGTCACGGTAACACAATCTAATATAATAAATCAATTGGTTTACACTGTATAAAGTTTGAGTAAAATATCGATTAATTAACTTGTTTTATTCTTCCTTGAACAGTGTTAGTAAGCTTGATTATAATAAGTCTATCGGCACTTAATTCACTCAGTCACTATTATGGAATGTTATTCAAGAGTTAACTGATCAAGAGTTCTAGATCGATAGAGCTCGAACACTTTATGTTAGACACACGGTGTACCGGGGAACACGTCAAGGAGTGACGATGAAGGGTTTGAACTGAACAACTGAAATGATTCTCAATTGGGTTTTATAGGGAGGTTGAAGACCAAATGCGCCCAGAGTTTTCCCAGGTCTTGGGTGGTAAGTTCGGCTTTATCAAAGAGTTAAGAACGGCGACATCAAAGTTAATAATATAATTGAATTCGTGTTCTTGCATGAGTTTACATAAGTTTAGGTCTGAATAACAGAGTCATAAATATGAGTCGATGTGAGTGTTCTCACATGAGTTTGGGACTGAATAACATAACCATAAATATGAGTTGGAATTTCCTAACACCTCTTCCTTGATTAGCTATTGATGAGTAGTACATGATTATAAAGTTTATAATCTTGTTAAAGATTATAATCTTTATAAAGATTAAAATACTTCTGCGTATTAACAATAGATCAGTTAATTGATTAGGTCGATTGTTATAATTAGATCTATTGTTATAATCAGATCAATTGTTAATAACCAGTTTCTGCAGACTGGCATGGTGCATATGTCACGCGCATTTGAGTGAACTGCTATATCGACCGATTTCGCTGCGCATTCTATTGATCAATAGTTTGTGCAGCCATCGATCGATAGCGCAACCATCGATCGTTTTCTGCGCGTTCGAATGATACATATTTTCTTAGTTTATGCATTTAATTAATTGTTTTGTTTTTAATGGGAAATAACTTTTAAATACTTTTTTTATATTTAATAAGGCAACCATCAGTCAATAGTGGATTTTGTTAGTTTATGCATCTAATTATTACATTTAATAGGGAAACCATCAGTTGATTGTTTCGCGTTTGAATGATATGGATATTGTTAGTTTATGCATCTAATTGTTACATTTAATAGAGAAACAATCAGCCACTTGTTGCACATTTGAATGATATGGATTTGTAGTTTATGCATCTAATTGTTACATTTAATAGAGCAACCATCAATCGATTGTTGTGCGTTTCAATGATATTGATTTTTTGGTTTATGCATCTAATTGTTACATTTAATAGAGAAACCATCAGTCGATTGTTGTGCAATTAGATGCATAAACTAACAAAATCCATATATCATTCAAACGGGCAATAATCGACTGATGGTTGCTATATTAAATGTAACAATTAGATGCATAAACTAACAAAATCCATATCATTCAAACGCGCAACAATCGACTGATGGTTGACTTATTAAATATAAAAAAGTATTTAAAAATATTTTTCCATTAAAGGCCAAACAATTAATTAAATGCATATACTAAGAAAATCCGTATCATTCGAACGCACAGAAATCGATCGATAGTTGCGCTATCGATCGATGGCTGCACAAACTATTGATCAATAGAATGCGCAGCGAAATCGGTCGATATAGCAGTTCACTCAAATGCGCGTGACATATGCACCTACTAATGTTTACGAAGAACCCCAGGGGGTTAGGAGGGGTAATGTTTATGAAGAACCCCAGGGGGTTAGGAGGGGTCATACAAAAAAATTCATGAATAATAATTTCTGCATTGGTCATGATACAAATGTATGTAAAGGTTCAAATTTATATCAATATTAATAAAAAAAAGTACAGAAAATTCACAGAGTCCCTTTAATATCTTTGATTAGAAAAGTTGGAAGTCAGAATATCATGGATACCAATCAATATAGAAAATGAATGACAAATCTATTTTATTTTTCCTCATAATATCGAAAATGTGGTTCAGTCAGAGAACTCTGACATTGCTTTACTGCGTAGCGTCGGACCTGGTGGCTTTGCGCATTTTCCGCCTACTTTGATTTTACGAAAAAACTACAGAAGTCAGCAATCTGATTTTTTGTGTCTGAAAAAAGTATCATCGAAAAACTGTGCGCAAAGATCGTTGGGAAAAACAGGGTGAATTCTGCGCACTTACCGGGTACACCCAATTTACACTCAATGTGAAACTGCGCAGTGCGCAAGTTCACCCTATGTATAAACTGTGCATAAAAAATCTAACCCCGATATGCTATGCAACTGCCGTGAATCTGCCCCAATCTTCTATGCAACTGCCGTGAATCTGCCCCAATCTTTTATGCAACTGCCCCAATCTGCTGTGCAATTGCCGTGAGTCTGCTGTGCAATTGCCGTGAGTCTGCTGTGCAATTGCAGTGAGTCTGCTGTGCAATTGCCGTGAGTCTGCTGTGCAATTGCAGTGAGTCTGCTGTGCAATTGCCATGAGTCTGCTGTGCAATTGCAGTGAGTCTGCTGTGCAATTGCAGTGAGTCTGCTGTGCAATTGCCGTGAGTCTGCTGTGCAATTGCCGTGAGTCTGCTGTGCAATTGCCGTGAGTCTGCTGTGCAATTGCCGTGAGTCTGCTGTGCAATTGCCGTGAGTCTGCTGTGCAATTGCCGTGAGTCTGCTGTGCAATTGCCGTGAGTCTGCTGTGCAATTGCCGTGAGTCTGCTGTGCAATTGCCGTGAGTCTGCTGTGCAATTGCCGTGAGTCTGCTGTGCAATTGCCGTGAGTCTGCTGTGCAATTGCCGTGAGTCTGCTGTGCAATTGCCGTGAGTCTGCTGTGCAATTGCCGTGAGTCTGCTGTGCAATTGCCGTGAGTCTGCTGTGCAATTACCGTGAGTCTGCTGTGCAATTGCCGTGAGTCTGCTGTGCAATTGCCGTGAGTCTGCTGTGCAATTGCCGTGAGTCTGCTGTGCAATTGCCGTGAGTCTGCTGTGCAATTGCCGTGAGTCTGCGGTGCACTTGCCGTAAGTCTGCGGTGCAATTGCCGTGAGTCTGCTGTGAGGCTGCTGTGGAATTGCCGTGAGGCTGCTGTGGAATTGCCGTGAGGCTGCTGTGGAATTGCCGTGAGGCTGCTGTGGAATTGCCGTGAGGCTGCTGTGGAATTGCCGTGAGGCTGCTGTGGAATTGCCGTGAGGCTGCTGTGGAATTGCCGTGAGGCTGCTGTGGAATTGCCGTGAGGCTGCTGTGGAATTGCCGTGAGGCTGCTGTGGAATTTCCGTGAGGCTGCTGTGGAATTTCTGTGAGGTTACTGTGGAATTGCCGTGAGGCTGCTGTGGAATTGCCGTGAGGCTGCTGTGGAATTGCCGTGAGGCTGCTGTGGAATTGCCGTGAGGCTGCTGTGGAATTGCCGTGAGGCTGCTGTGGAATTGCCGTGAGGCTGCTGTGGAATTGCCGTGAGGCTGCTGTTGAATTGCCGTGAGGCTGCTGTGCAATTGCCGTGAGGTTGCTGTGCAATTTCCGAGAGGATGCTGTGCAATTTCCGAGAGGATGCTGTACAATTGCCGTGAGTCTGCTGTGCAATTGCCGTGAGTCTGCTGTGCAATTGCCGTGAGTCTGCTGTGCAATTGCCGTGAGTCTGCTGTGCAATTGCCGTGAGTCTACTGTGCAATTGCCGTGAGTCTGCCGTGCAATTGCCATGAGCCTGCTGTGCAATTGCCATGAGTCTGCTGTGCAATTGCCATGAGTCTGCTGTGCAATTGCCATGAGTCTGCTGTGCAATTACCGTGAGTATGCTGTGCAATTGCCGTGAGTCTGCTGTGCAATTACCGTGAGTCTGCTGTGCAATTGCCGTGAGTCTGCTGTGCAATTGCCGTGAGTCTGCTGTGCAATTGCCGTGAGTCTGCTGTGCAATTGCCGTGAGTCTGCGGTGCACTTGCCGTAAGTCTGCGGTGCAATTGCCGTGAGTCTGCTGTGAGGCTGCTGTGGAATTGCCGTGAGGCTGCTGTGGAATTGCCGTGAGGCTGCTGTGGAATTGCCGTGAGGCTGCTGTGGAATTGCCGTGAGGCTGCTGTGGAATTGCCGTGAGGCTGCTGTGGAATTGCCGTGAGGCTGCTGTGGAATTGCCGTGAGGCTGCTGTGGAATTGCCGTGAGGCTGCTGTGGAATTGCCGTGAGGCTGCTGTGGAATTGCCGTGAGGCTGCTGTGGAATTGCCGTGAGGCTGCTGTGGAATTTCCGTGAGGCTGCTGTGGAATTTCTGTGAGGTTACTGTGGAATTGCCGTGAGGCTGCTGTGGAATTGCCGTGAGGCTGCTGTGGAATTGCCGTGAGGCTGCTGTGGAATTGCCGTGAGGCTGCTGTGGAATTGCCGTGAGGCTGCTGTGGAATTGCCGTGAGGCTGCTGTGGAATTGCCGTGAGGCTGCTGTGGAATTGCCGTGAGGCTGCTGTGGAATTGCCGTGAGGCTGCTGTGGAATTGCCGTGAGGCTGCTGTGGAATTGCCGTGAGGCTGCTGTGGAATTTCCGTGAGGCTGCTGTGGAATTTCCGTGAGGTTACTGTGGAATTGCCGTGAGGCTGCTGTGGAATTGCCGTGAGGCTGCTATGGAATTGTCACGAGGCTGCTGTGGAATTGCCGTGAGGGCGAGGCTGCTGTGCAATTGCCGTGAGTCTGCTGTGCAATTGCCGTGAGTCTGCTGTGCAATTACCGTGAGTCTGCTGTGCAATTGCCGTGAGGCTGCTGTGGAATTTCCGTGAGGCTGCTGTGGAATTTCCGTGAGGTTGCTGTGGAATTGCCGTGAGGCTGCTGTGGAATTGCCGTGAGGCTGCTGTGGAATTGCCGTGAGGCTGCTGTGGAATTGCCGTGAGGCTGCTGTGGAATTGCCGTGCGGCTGCTGTTGAATTGCCGTGAGGCTGCTGTTGAATTGCCGTGAGGCTGCTGTTGAATTGCCGCGAGTCTGATGTGGAATTGCCGTGAGGCTGCTGTGCAATTGCCGTGAGGCTGCTGTACAATTGCCGTGAGGCTGCTGTGCAATTGCCGTGAGGTTGCTGTTGAATTGCCGTGAGGCTGCTGTGCAATTGCCGTGAGGCTGCTGTGCAATTGCCGTGAGGCTGCTGTGCAATTGCCGTGAGGCTGCTGTGCAATTGTCGTGAGGCTGCTGTGCAATTGCCGTGAGGCTGCTGTGCAATTGCCGTGAGGTTGCTGTGCAATTTCCGAGAGATGCTGTGCAATTTCCGAGAGGATGCTGTACAATTGCCGTGAGTCTGCTGTGCAATTGCCGTGAGTCTGCTGTGCAATTTGCCGTGAGTCTGCTGTGCAATTGCCGTGAGTCTGCTGTGCAATTGCCGTGAGTCTACTGTGCAATTGCCGTGAGTCTGCCGTGCAATTGCCATGAGCCTGCTGTGCAATTTGCCATGAGTCTGCTGTGCAATTGCCATGAGTCTGCTGTGCAATTACCGTGAGTATGCTGTGGAATTGCCGTGAGTATGCTGTGGAATTGCCGTGAGGCTGCTGTGGAATTGCCGCGAGGCTGCTGTGGAATTGCCGCGAGGCTGCTGTGGAATTGCCGTGAGGGCGAGGCTGCTGTGGAATTGCCGCGAGGCTGCTGTGGAATTGCCGCGAGGCTGCTGTGGAATTGCCGCGAGTCTGCTGTGGAATTGCGTGAGGGCGAGGCTGCTGTGGAATTGCCGTGAGGGCGAGGCTGCTGTGGAATTGCCTTGAGGGCGAGGCTGCTGTTGAATTGCCGTGAGGGCGAGGCTGCTGTTGAATTGCCGTGAGGGCGAGGCTGCTATTGAATTGCCGTGAGGGCGAGGCTGTTGTTGAATTGCCGTGAGGCTGCTGTTGAATTGCCGTGAGGCTGCTGCTGAATTGCCGTAAGTCTGATGTGGAATTGCCGTGAGGCTGCTTTGCAATTGCCGTGAGGCTGCTGTGCAATTGCCGTGAGGCTGCTGTGCAATTGCCGTGAGGCTGCTGTGCAATTGCCGTGAGGCTGCTGTGGAATTGCCGTGATATAGGAGTATCTGGGATGAATATCACAGGTTTATTAATGAATAAGAGCTCTTTAACTTTATTAATAAATGTGCGCAAGTCCACCCGTGAATTAAAATGTTCCCAGGGTGTTCTTGCGCATCTAGTATATTGGTTATAACTTATATCTCAATAATTTATAATCATTATTAAAATCATCTTACATGACGTTAATCTGCAGTAAGTTATGCGTATCCAACGTAAATTGCAATCAAACTTGAGCATAATTATCAACACTACAGCATAGTTCGCGGAGATTCGATTCTAGTCCAAAATAATTATTTTGCTATAAAAAACATAGGTCTCTGTTTGAACACTTAGTTTCTATACTTAATCTCTTACTATTTTCGTGAAATTTATGAAATAGGGGGTTTAAGAGCTGCTCTTTCCAATGTTGTTGTCAGATTTGAAATATTTTCACGCATTCGCCGTTAATTACCGATGCGCAACTTCACCCGGAATGTTGAAGTGCGCAAGGCCACCCGGTCTGGCGCTACATTGGGAAAAAAAATTAATTTTGGTACTTCCGCAAAAAATTAATGTTGGGTAAATATCCAATAACCAGATGTTACATGTTACCGAATGAAAATATCAAAATTAAAAAGCAGAACTCTCCGAAAATTTGCGAAGGTAATAAATATTTTCGATCATAAAAGAAAAGAATTCATAATTTAACATTTTAATCTAATATGATCGAAAATTTCTGTTGATTTTGGGTAAAAAATAAAAAAATTATTGGGTGAAAAAATGTTATATATTTAAATTTATAATGTATGGGATTGGTACAATTTGTAGCATATAACTCATTTCAAATTTAAAAAAGCGTTCATCTGGAAACGAAATGACCGGCAACAAAATGTTAGGGTACAAAACGTCCTAGCACCCCTAGTGACATCTCCCCATTGACCATTGTCCCATATTCTGCAGACTGGATTCTTGGGATCATGGGAATGCGAAATCATGAGACGTTACATAAATTCACCGTTTTGTTGATTTCAGGTAGCTAATAACTTTTTCCTTAGTCTCATAGCTCCTATACTTTTTCTGAGGTAGCTAAATAATATTTTATTTCAGATATATTTGCCACTAAGATTAGTATATTTTTCCTTATAAGACTACTACTATTCAATAAAAAAAATGGATTTTGTAAATAGGTTGCTGCAGTACCTCCCCACCCCCACCACACTTCTCACTCTGTCTGTTGGCTATATTGCCGGTTATTATTCTGTGAGTAAATCTCGGGCACCAGAAGATCACAATGCATGGGATGAGGTCAGTTAGTCAATATATATAATGGATGTTTTTATTAAAATTTTCTTTGCTAATTAATTATTTAAAAAATTTGATACAAAATAATTTTAATAAATTTAAAAATGGTTAAATTTTTGAACTAAGTAGAACTTGGTGTTTGTCTACATTTGTATACAAAATTTTTGTATTTAATGTCTTCGGAACTCGACTGTTACTATTCTATATTTGTTAATTATCATCAATATTATTTGTTATGGCCAGACATATGATGTGACTATCAATTTTCAGTTAGCTATTTCAAAGTTTTGATAATGCTTTGTAATATCTCATGCTTTGATATATTGTCGATAGTATAAATCATATTTTATAATAGTTCTTATTTATTCAGTAATTCCTAACCTATTCTGATACTATTCACAAAATTAACTATTGAAGCTAATCGCCCCCAGGGGCTCTATCCTGAAGCTGTTTGTCTGTGGTGAATGGAAGAGAAGGAGGGTGGCGTCCCTTGGGCCCCGAACTGTTGTAATTTGGATTATGGATTGTCTGTTTATCATTTTTTTAACTCTTTGCAGTTTTAGAGGATAGCATTAGGGTTATGCTCTTCAACTACGAGGTCTTAGATTTTTGGGTTAGGTAGGATCGTAGGCTTCATTTACTATCACCTCTTCATTTTCCTCTTTCATTCGTTAGTGCAGTCACCAGTGCTTGTGTCCCGTTTCGTCACATTCCTTGATAAGTGACTGCATTCACGGAGTAGCTTTTCTGCATCCATGAGCTTGTCATGTCACCGATAGTGGTAAGTGACTTTGTTCATGGAGCAACTTTCCTTTATGACTGCTTCTTCTAGTCTTTTGTATTTAATTTCCTTTTGACGTCAGCGTTAGCCGTTAAGGCCTTTGGTTCCAAAGCAGACTTTAAACCCCTAATATGTTAATTATTGAAGCTAATCTATCTAACTTAGGTGCTTCAAAGTAGTTACATCATGAAATGTTGATTAGCAAGTTATTCTTTAATCAAATGGAAGAGTTTAAACTAGAGCTAAAATTATTTTTTCCTTGTTTTTTGGTACTATTCTCTATTGTAGCAATAAATTACCATTGCTACAAAGGAATTGATTGACTTCATTCTCCATAATTTTTCTTGTTTCAATAATATGACTGTTCCATTCTTTTCTACAGGATGGTTTCTGTTCAGTGAGTCAGGGCTCAACAAAGTTGGTGTTAGTGGTGAGGTCAGACCTGAAGATGGGCAAAGGGAAGATGGCAGCACAGTGCTCCCATGCCACCCTAAAGGCATACAAGCAAATGAATGCCAGGGAAGACAAGAAAGAATTACTCAGGGCTTGGGAGAGCATGGGACAGGCTAAGGTATGGAAAGGCTGTATTCCAATAAATTATTACTTATATCTGAAATGATATAAAGATTATGTGCAATGATCTATTGCTATTGAAGACTGTGTAATAAATCTTAATTATTTTGGTAGATGGATACTGGAATTTTTTTTTATATGAGTAAAGTAAAAAACAGTTAAATTGATTGCTGGTATTTCTAGCGTTGATGAAGCTATGAAATATATTTATGAATATTTTATTTTAAATTTAATTCTAGTTTTAATTTATAAATCTTTCCATTCGACACATGATCAAACAGTTTGTATGCACACCACATTGATCATTTCACTGCGAGAGAAATGATCTACTCTATATTAATACAGTTACTCTAATGAGAAAAAGCTCAATAATTTTCTGTACCCTCTTCTACAGGTTGCAGTTAAAATAGACAGTGAAGAGGCCATGCTAGAATTAGCAGGCAATGCAAGGAACAAAGGCCTGATGGTTAGTGTGATTCAAGATGCAGGGCGCACTCAAGTCACTCCAGGGTCCAGAACTGTTATGGGGATTGGCCCAGGTCCTAACAATATCATTGATGAAGTCACGGGGCACCTCAAACTTTTATAGTGTAATTTAAGGAATTTTTTTTACTAATTTTGTATGTTTTGATCTCTTCAGTGACCATTTAGAACCTGTTTGGAAAACTATTTTTTAACTAACTTCAGTTTAAAATTCTATTGAATATCTCTTTAAATTTTGGTAGGTACAAGTTTTATTTACTTATATTCGTCACAAAATTTCGATCAACAACATAGATAAGTAGTTTAATTGAAAGAACCACCCCAGTACTTTTTATTTTTAATACAGGCAGGCCTCGCTTTAAGTACAAATCACTATAGTAAAAGTGGTCCTTATTTCGAGTCATGATTCGAAATAAGAACCGTTCGTAGACATAGAAAACGGAGACAATTTTCTGTGATTATTTCACGGTAACTAAAAAAAACATCAAAATTATAATTCAGATAAGGTTATTAGAAGCAATTAGTTCAGAAATTCGACATGTCCTATTTTAGGGTAAGTTCTGAGTTACCGCACGGTTCCACATTTTCGAACACGTAAAAATCTTTATATAATAATCATTATTTTTTATTTCAATTGGTATCCACGATACCAATTAGAATAGAAGTTAAATGATAATTCTAATATTTTCTTTTCTGACGTGTCTGAAATTGTAGAACCAACCAATAACTTGGAACTTAGTACCCTACTACCAAAAATATTTCATAGAGCATAAAATTTCTGTTTGTTAAATGTAGCACAATAATTATAGAAGTCTAAGTATCTATTAATTACTCACCTATACTGAGTGAGAGTTAAGCTATGGATGTATTTTAAAACATTTAATAAATGCACGTCTTTAAACTTTTTCATCACAGTCACAAACAATGAAAGACTGCAATATGCTTACCCTATAAACAACGTATATCGATTCGATTTCTTTTCGATTGCCTGGAATATCGAATCGACAGGCCGTTGTTTGTAGGGTATATACGTTTTACTCTAATAATAAATTTTCTTTCTATAACTCATAGAAAATGAGGTCTAAATCAAGGAGTGACAATTATAAATTTCTTGTTACTTTCATTCGCTTTAGTTACTGCTTGGTAACTAAACTGAGTCGTGATTTGGTAACTAAAGCGGGGGATGCCTGTACTTAGTTTTAGATATTCAAGTTATTGTGATAAATGGATAATATAACTACCTTATAAGGAATCTGTGAAATGAAATTCCTTTCGTTTCATGCTATAACTAGCTATATGATCAATAAAAATAGCGGATAAATATATAACTTTATTATTATACTTTATGGCGTACATAAGAACTTTAATAATTTTAAATTAATTTATGCCAAGAAATGCACTATTAATACATAATATTCTAAAGTTACTTTAATGTTTAAATTCGGTTACTCAATAAAATATGAAGAGTTTAATGATGAAGCAGGTAAATTGCGGTTACAAAGGAATGTTACTAAAAAGTAAATTAAGACAAAATATATTAGTACTAGTTCATTACTATTATAAACACGGATAGATTTATTTAGTCTAAAGTATTATTGTGATATGGTTTCAATGCGACTAATATAATGCATTGCTCGAGTATTGATGTAGAGGGAGCTGCTTAAAATAATAATTAGGTGGGGGGGGTGGATGTCCATTGGAACCAAAGGCCAAAAAGGGAATTAAATACAATTCTGCTTCTTCTGCCAGGGGGGCCTTTAAAAAAAATACAAGGGACTGGAGGGAGCAGTCAGAAAGGAAAGTGACCTCCATATTAACCACTCCCCATTCGGTGGCATGGTTCATGGATGCAGAAAAGTTACTTCGTGAGTACAGTCACTTACCAATCACGGATGGAAGAGGTGATAGTAATTGAAGCCAACATTACATAAAATCTAAGACCTCTTAATTGAAAAGCATAACCACAGTGCTATCTTCTAAACTGCCAGAAGCATTAAAAAATGGAAAACATTTGGTGGCCAAAGGACACCATTCTTATTCTCTTCCATTCACGACAGACAGTTTCAGGATAGATCCCCTAGAGACCATATTCATTGACAAAACACGCACATATCTGTCCAACATGTTTACGTTACTTTTACTAGCTAATTAATTTAACAATAAATAAACTAAAAAACTTGTGACTAACCAACATAAGTCCTAGATTTAAATTGATCATTTCTCAGAGCATAAATTATCACAGTAAAATAAGTTAACTTTTCAACCATAGAAGACCGTCTACTTTTTACACAGTGAAGCCTTATTCTAAAGAATTATTATTGCTGTCATACGAAATAACTTTAACTGTACAAAGTAAGAGTTAATCTCAACATATCTCCAATTAAAGGAATGCATTTACTTACTAAAATACTAAGGTAAAATAGAGGACAAGTTCCATAAATAACTACAGATATATTAAACAGTTTTCCTACTAATAATTTTCTAGTTTCTAAATTATAAATAGGAATATCCTTTTTGAATTGAAAATGACTTAAATTTATCAGTGAACTGCTCTCTTCAAAACGAATCATCTATTTAATATTTTACACATAATTATATATTAAGGGCATTTCACATTAAAGGTCCAGTTCAGGGAAAATATGAATCTAAGTTGAACCAGGAAAAAAAAAAATTGGCCCTCTCGCAGAGTTGTTTCAATCTGAAGTCAACAAAGTTTATAGTGGACCTTTAAAGTGTAGAGTGTGACTTCATGAATTATCAGTGAATGTATTGAATTAATAGATAGATAAAATAAAATTCAGATTAAAAAAACTTTAGAAAGATTTCAGCCAAATATTTTTACAGGAAATCACAAAATTATACATGAAACCACACACGGATAAATATTTACTTTTTATTATTTTACTCAATGGGTTAATTCTTTTAAATTGTACAGTACTTAAAACTATATTTTATAGAATTTTTACTAGTTTAAAATAGTAACTAATGAGAATCCAGATCATTAAAATCACTAATCTCAATTATTAAAACTAACTAGAAGTAAATCATTGGAATCATTAAAGATCTAAGAGATGTCACAGCAACTGTTGAATGTTCAGAATTCAAAGATACCTTTAACAGCTAATAAAAGAGCATTAAAATAATAATATCACTCTTAATTATAAAGCTATGACTGAAGATAGCGATACAGAAATAATAAATAACTCTTAAATTAATTCATTGACGATTTGATTCTAGGAAGGATTATAAATATTATTTAGCTAATTCATTTAAGGTGGGTTCCGAACTTTCGGACTGTTCCACATCTTCGACCGTAGAGGAAGAGTAATTGTTTTATAACATATACTTTAATTGGTGTCCATGATACCTGTATGTATCATGGATACCTATTGGTATACATTTTTCTTCTATTATCAAAGATATGGAAGCGTCCGATAGTTCAGAACTTACGCTAGTCTAGACACACCTTCTGATTGTTTGCGGTTACAGTTATTTTCCACATTCATGGAAGTTCTAAAATGGTTTTGTCAGGATTATTAATTATAGTTATTGCTACGAATGACGATTCTGCGGCAGAAAAATGGAGCTTACAAAGGACACGAAGTAACGATTTTAAAATAGAGATTCTATCCACTATAGGATTTAAATAAAAGGTTTATATCAAAGCAGTCACGAAATACATGAGCATAATGACTTTATGACTGAGGAAGTCCAATCGACTCCACTTTTGCAGAGTGTGAGTTATACTGTAGCCACTGACGCTAGATGGCTCCGAGTCAAACATCACACCGAGGTATGCAAGGTGCCACACACACAAGCCACCCATGATGATGTTGAATAATAAGGTTATGGGGGCGTAACTTCTATTCCTGTGAGTGGTACAAGGTTGTACGCAAGGTTTGGCAAGAACGCAAGCGCTCAGACCCAGTGCAACCTTGGAGCGGAAAAGGTGCTCAGCGTGGGTGTAAATGGCCAGGCTGAGGAGCACGGCACACAGCTGACCATTGATGCCGTGGATGAGAGCAGAGGCGGAGTAGGTGGAGATGAGCGCAATGAGAGAACCACAGAGAGACCGCACTCGTAAGAATACGTCTGAGAAAAGGGTTAACAAAGCATTACATTATAAATATATTCATTAGCAGTGAACATAAAGTGATAATGGATCTAGACACTGAAATGTCTAGGAGGTTAACCAATCAGCTGCGAATCTTTCAGATCAGTAGAGTTTGAATGATATTACCTATTTAATTCAGATTCATCATATATAAATACATCTTTATGTAATTTATTATTATATTGACCAAAATAATTTACATCAATAAATTCACAATCCAAGAAATTTTTTTTACACATTTTTGAGTTCATGCATCTTTAAAAACAAATATTATAAAAAACTACAGTTACGATTTGAAAGAGACTGAACTGAGTAAAATGTAATATTTCATAAAAAGTTTCTAAATTTAAAATTACATTTATCTTGTTATTATTTCCTTCCATTAAATTATGTACAAAATTAACTAATTTAGTATCTATTAAGACTACTATATTATTTTGTTGGCCATTACCAGCTCTTATTCAGTTTGATATTCAAACACACGAGCATCACTCCACAGAAAAAGTTATCATCATCATGGTTTAAAATACATAACTAACTATTGCTTACATTTTTTGAGGAACTGATGCATAGGTCTGTTCCAAAAAGTGACTACACTGAGCAGTGACCTAGGCAGCTCAATGTGCTGCGCTCTGCTCACTACAGTGGCGCTCAAACCGCCCAATGAGAGACTTGCTTCACTCAGATGAGACACAAAGTAGTGACTGAAGCGGAAGGAAGAGGCATCTCTGTACGCAAGCACCCACCTGTCGTGAAAAAATGGTAGGGTAAGTTACGATTTGTTAGTCCGTTCCACATTTTCGGTCAAGAAACAATAATAATTTTATTTTAATTAGTATCTGTAGCGCTATCCACCAAAGATAGCTTCAGTATAGAGCCCCTGGAGGTAACTAATTCATGATTTAAATTGACAAGCTGCAAAGTGAATAGATGGACCATTTACCTGTTGCTGTCATCAGGTATCAGCCAAGACATGACACATGTTGAGCACACGAGAAACGAGCAACTGAGAACAATGTTAGAAATAACTCCAACCAACGACCTTAAGCTCTGAAACAAAAAACGAAAGCAGCTATTATCTAACATTTTGATGTAGCTAGTCATTACAATTCAAATTAAAACTCACTTCCTAACATATAAATAAAATGGCTAGGATAGTAGGTAAGCATATTTATATACAATGGATTTTAAATCTAATGAATTCAAAATATTTCCTATTATGTAGCTCCTAACTGGTTTTCATACCACGATTAGATGACTATGTATAATCACAAGAATGATGAGGGATAATATAGCTAATATTACTTCTACAGATTACTATTGCTCACCAAGTCCAATGGCTCCAATAATGCCCTGTAACTCGCCAATGAACACCAGGGACCAAATATCACAGTTCCTGGATGTAGCGTATATCCCACCAACTCCATAGTTCGATAAATGAGACCATCAGATTGCAGTTCAGCTTCTGTACATACTTTGCCTTTATCTACTTTATCAGCTTTAGAAAAACTTCCACTTTTTTTGACCTTCCTTTCTTGACTAGACTTTATTCTTTTTCTCACTCCTGGTTTATTTTCCTCTTCTTTATCAGTACTCTCCAACACTTGCTCCTCAGGCTTCTCACCATCTTTGGATTTGATGTACGGGTCGTAAATGTCATTCACGTATGAAATTATCTTCATGAGAACAATCATCTGAGCCCCTCTGATAGAGTGCCACACGGTGCCATCTACAAACCACAGCTCACACACGAGTAAGTATGTGGTGCATGCTAGAGACACAAACCACACACAGTGTTTACGTGGCATTAGAGAAGTTGAGAAAAGAAGCGCAATCAGGCATGTAAAGATCTGGCCCAGAATGTAGAGGAGTCGCCACTCAAACAGTTGGTAGAGAAGGGCCCCTCCACTCAAAATGCTCAGAATATGGCGCATCAAAAAGGTCCTCACTTGAAAAAAAATAGAGTGAAGGTTTAATATTTTTATCTAAGATAGGATAAAAAACATTTAAATGTAGCTGTATTCAGTTCCATATTGCAAAACTTTAGTAACAAGCTAATAAAATAAAGTTAATACGAAGTGATTAATGTATTTAACACGTTTCCTGCGATTGCCAGATGCACAATAATGCTCCCACTGCGATTGCCAAATGTACGGTTATGCTCCCACGGCGATTCCATATAATAATATGCATTAACTCCAGCACCTGTATGGCTGTCGTCATGAGAGGTTGTGTTATGCTCTCTCATATTGTTCATTAATACATATTAAAACAAAATGGTGACCATCTGTAAATCTCTTTGCATAAAATCTTTTAATTATTTAATGTATAAAAAAGACTAGGGACCCACCGGTGGGTCCCTTCGCAAAACAGGACAAGGCAAGGGGAGTTACTGGTGGGTCCCTTCGCAGCACAGAGAGAGTCAAGGGGACCCACCGGTGGGTCCCTTCGCAGGAAACGTGTTAAGTAGCAGTGACTACATAGCTAACAATCAGTAGAAAATTAAAAAGAAGGTAGCTAGGTATAGATAATAAACGAAAATATATTACAATTGATGTTTCATTATTGAAAAATATATGTTACCAATTTAGTGTAACTTTTCTCACCAATTCTGGTAAATACTGTGAAGATAATAACCCAGGCCAGCATCATCATGAGGTCTGGCACAGACTCCAGAGTGGGGAAGACACATAGCTCTGTCAGTTCACTCAGACTAATGGAAGGAATTGAGTCATCCATTTCGTAGTCATAAGAATCTCCATCTGGGTCATCGAGATCTAACTGAGCATAGTCCTGGAAGGATGCGGAATATTTTTAATATTTAGAAGTAAATAGACTTTAGTATTCATTATAAAACAGCAAAGTAGCAACTTTTATGAAAACCTATTAAGATATCAAATAACAAATTTACAGTTATTAAGCAGAAATGAAATAATTTTTGTTCATTAAGTAATAATAAAGAAATACATGGGATCAATTGTAAATCTCTGATTTCATTTCAATTTTGAATGAAATGAAAATGAAGTATTTTGAATAAAGTAAGACAGGGTAGGTTTTGAACACTCACATAGTCTTCGTAATACTCAACATAGTCATGTTCATCCTGATCCGCTTCACTCCCTTCATATTCATAATCTGGATACATCCAATTTGCCATCTTCAGTGCTAGATTGATATCACTCTGCCAATCATTAGTTGCATCCACAGCATAGCATGACTAATGGCCAGATAAGTAGCAGCTCAGTGTGTGGTATACTCATCTGTGTGCAGTGTAATAACAAGTGAATGTGATCCCTTTGGAAATTCATTGCTGGAATTTCATTTTCATAATTCTAATTCTCATTGAAAAAAAATGAAAAAATCTGTAAAGGCACACTAATCATCATGCGAAATATAATTTAGAATGGGTTTAACATCTGCCTCGAAACCAAAGGCCAAATTGCTGATGTCAAAAGGAAATTAAATAAAATGTACAGGAAAAAGCAGTCAAAAAGGAAAGTGGCTCCATGAACAAAGTCAACCCTGACAATCAGTGAAAAGCTGATGGAGGCACAAGCATCAGAGACTGCACTCAGAGATGGAAGAGAAAAATGAAGAGGTGACAGTAAATAAAGTAGCACAAAGAAAATGATAAACATGGCAAAATTTAAAAAAGACAATACATAATCCAAATTACAATAATTCAGAACCCAAGGTATTGCAACCCCCTTTCTCTTCCATTCACCACATAACTAAAGGATAGAACCCTTGGCAGCTATCATGTGACAAATGACCAATAATTATAAAATACTTTTAATTAGGTAAGGGAAATTTATAGGAACACAAGAATATTTTATTCAAACAATAGAGCAGAAATTAATATCACAGATCAGAAATAGTAAGGTTCTGAACAAATTGGCATCTAACTAATTAAGATTAGTAACAGTGTAACAAAAATTAAATGTAAAGAAATGAACAGTATTTTATTCACTAAAATATCTTAAAATCTACTATCACAGTTATATTATCACAATATAAAGATATCATAGAAATGTTACTAAATTATGAAACAATATCTAATTCAAAGATAAATTAATTCTATTGTACAGATTAATAAATTAGCTAACACTAGATTTACCAAGCAGTCAATTTGACAGCCTTTTACTTTTCAAACATTTATATCTAGTAAATTATTATTGGTAGATAGAGACTTGAAAATAAAATAATTTTAAGTATCTACCAATGATATTTTATGAGATACAAAGGTCTGAAAAGAAAAAACCAGTCAAATTGACTGCTTGGTAGTTTAGTGTTAATAGGAGCTGAAAATAGATATAAAATTAATTAATTCTTATAATAACCTTTTTAATTCAAATGGTAAACTTACAAAGAAATTCTCTCAAAAATTAATGAATGGTATGGAGGTTAAGCAAGAGAATTTCAATTAAGGAAAAGCAATAAGAGTGGCATGGTCAAAGACTTGCTCTTTGCTTGGTGTGGGGTAAGTGAACAGCTCCATGCTAGAACTCTTGCCAACACAGTATAGAGGCCTCCACAGTTGACTGTTGTAATTTGAGCTTCTGAACTGTGGTAGCATTTCAATGGGAGTTGTGAAGACAAAGTCATCAGGAAAGAGATCATGAGCACGGGGATACATGAGTTTGTACGACTGACGGATTGTTACCTCAGCTACACCAGCCACTTCACTGATGTCCTTCTGAGTCTTCTTGTCATCGGATGCTTGTGATGCCATGTATATTGCAGCAGCAGCCACTGATATTGGTGATCGACCAGACACCAAATCAAGTTCGACAGCTCTCTCAGCAATATGCGTGGCTGCTCTCAGTACTTTGGTGGGTAATCCTAAATTGCAACAAAACCTAGACATAAAATCACCAGTGGTTATCAGTTCCACTGTGGTTTCCAAGACCTTCAGGATCAATTTGAAACAACGACCAATTTCCTTCTTGCTAATTTCTGTGACAGCACATATTTCTTTGAATGTTCTAGGAACACCCTCTTGACGACAAGCAATGTACAAGCAGGCAGATGCAATTGCATCGTCACTTCGGCCTTTCAAGTTCTTCCCATCATGAACTTGCTTGAATAAGTAGTTAGCTCTGTCAACAATGGTCTTGCTCAAGTTAATTTTGTCGGCCATGTTTGATATTTCCCTGAAAGCATTTACAAGACTTCTGTCTGAATTACTCAGAGCTCTCCTATTCTGGTGCTTTATCATTCCCTGTTCAGCAGCACTGAGTGAACTTAGAGAAGGTCTATCTCCTCCAGCACCAATGATGGTGCTCAAGTCTGACCCATTGAGTAGAGGGTTCTCAGATTTGCCAACACGTGATGGATCACTGTTTGCCTTCTCCTTGCTGAATGTCCTCCACTCTGAGCCAACATCAATCACTCTGTCACCAACCACAAGTCCACACTCTGAGCATATTTGATCTCCTGCTCTGTGATCATCTATCAGAATAGCATATGGATGCTGAGGACATGATACATAGCCTCTATCATTCATTTCAAAATCTATATTTAATTTAACTATAAGCTAGGGTCAAAATCCTGAAAGATATAAAATATGTTTTTTTTATAATTGGATTAAGCATCATAGAAGGAAATAGTAATTATGATCATTCTAAACTAGTGAACAGCATAATTAGGAAATAGTCAAAGATATATTTTCCCAACAAACAAAATCTCCAAAGATTTTTGGCAGATTTGCCATACTCTACTCAACTGTCTGCATACTAGGTGTTCAGCAATATATACCTTACACAGTAGGGTGGTCCTGGGTGGAGAGTTTTTTCAACTTTTTAGAGCTGGGTTTCACGTTAGGTGGGAAAAGTTGTGAAACTGCATAAAAAAGATGTGTGTAAACTTTCAGACCCCTAGGTTGATTCCTTGATGGTTTGAGGGTTGTTTGAAAATGCGAAAAAATAGCATATTATTTTAAAAAATCCAAAAAAAAATTATATTGTTCTTAACCCTTTAGCGGGCAAGTATCCCGTACGGGATACATAATTTGTGTTTTTTAATAAATGGCTGGAGCGTGTATGCGTGAGATATATCGTACGATTGATGTTTCTGCCAATGAATAAGACCCCTGCCTTCAAATTAAACCAATCAGAGCGCTTCTAGATATTACGTGCTAGCTAATTTGTGCGGTTAATTAAGTCAGTGTTCAGCGAGACTCCATAGAGTACGGTTATGTGAAAATTTCTCTCGCTAAAGCTACTGGTGTGACTTCCTCAATGGTGGTAAGTACTTCATATTTTCACAAAATATAGGTAGTTACTGGTACTTTCCAAGATTATATCTGATTTTTGTTTGATTATTCATAAAATCTTGATAAAACAGTAAATAAGATTGATGTATCCCGCATGGGCTTCATGCCAGCTTCATCTATAACCATGCTATGCCCAAATGGGATACATTGCCTGTTCCATCAGTATCAACGCAAATCCCATTTGGGATTTATTGCCCGTTTCACCTATGATTGCAAAATGCTCAAGCGGGATACATAACGCCTAATAAAAATGAAACTATTGCAGATATATACACAATTATTTTTTATATTGTATAAATTTGACCACAAAATCAATAATTAACAATATATATCTTATTCGTGAAACTCTTTTAACAGTTTCCAGCATCTTCGTTCTATTCACGAAAAGTGAAGCAAAAGTGGGTTGCACCCCACAATGCAAATGACAGTGACTTTGAAATGGAGGAAGACGAATTAGATGAAATGGATGATGATGTTCTGGATCCAGATTTTGTTATGGATATCCACAATGATACGAACCACAACTACGATGAAATAGTACCAACTTCCTCTGGTGAGCATGTACATTATCTTTATTTTATTACCTCGCTTAGTGTTATTCATACAATTATATATACATTTTTATTATGAAACAAAAGAGACATGAATGGAAGCTGTAGTTAATTGTATATTTATATTTGAACAGGATCTGTAGTTGTCGTGAGACCTGAGAATCTCCCTGAAGTACAAATTGAAGCAGAAGATGAAGAGGAACCCCCTACGAAGAGATCAAAAAGTTCAATGGCTCAACAGAGTGAGAACATTTGGAGAAATGAAGATATTACTCATCCTCCTCTACCTAAATTTTATCCAGAACCTCCAGAAATTCTTCTGAAGCCAATCGAATATTTCCATAAAATGTTCACCATGGAGCTACTTGAGGAGATTGTTTACCAAACCAATCTTTATGCTAGACAGAAAGATGTCACTACATCTTTTACTACTGATATCGAAGAAATGAAGGATTTCATTGGTATCATACTCTTCATGGGAATAGTCAGTATGCCTAGCATTGAAGACTACTGGTCTCTTCTCACACGATGCCCACAGGTCGCCAATACTATGTCTTCCAAAAGATTCAGATTGATGAGGTCTTTCCTTCATTTCAACAATAATGACAATAGTACTGCTTCACAAGATAGATTTTTCAAGATTCGACCTCTTTTTACTTCCATTACCAGGCAATTTCAAAAAGTTAAAGAGGCTCCCACCCAATCCATTGATGAAGTAATGGTTGCATATAAAGGAACTAGAGCTGGCTCCTTGAGACAGTACATTCAAAACAAGCCAGATAAATGGGGATTTAAGTTATTTTGTCGTGCAAGTATTGATGGATTTATTCATGACATATTAATGTACCAAGGGGAGAAAACTTTTCAAGAGCACATTACTCAAATGACAGATGAAGAATCAAGTTTTCAAATAACTGCTAAAGTTGTATTGGTCCTGGCAAAAACAATGAAAACTCCAAGTCAGTCAGCTATATATGCTGACAACTGGTTTACCAGCATTACTTTGGTTGAACAACTGAGGAACCTGTACGGTTGTCGTTATGTTGGCACAGCTAGACCAAACAGGATTGGAAATCCCCCACTAACCACTGTTAAAAACATGGAGAAGAAATCAATTCCACGAGGAAAATGTGAATTCAGCTCCTCCAATGGAATATTAGCTCTAAGGTGGAAAGACAATAAAGTGGTCACAATCCTCTCATCTGATGCTGGACTAGAACCTAAGCAGACTATAATGAGGTATGATAAGCAGCAGAAAAAAAGAGTCGAAGTTCCCTGCCCTGCCGTCATAAAAGAATACAATGGTAAGATGGGTGGCATAGATAAATCTGACATGTTAAACCATTTATACAAGTCCCCCATGCGAGCCAGACGTTGGTATATGAAGCTCTTCGGCTACGTCCTGGATCTGTGTGTCAGCAATGCTTGGCTTCTGTACAAGAGAGATTGTCAGGCCTTGAAACAGAAAAATATGCCACTCAAAGCATTCAGGCTTGAAATTTCCAGGGATTTGAGATGCCAAAAGTCTTCCTATGCCAGAGAGACACGTCATTCTTTTGAGCAGCATGATATGCTAATTTCGAAGAAAGGTCAAAAAGTCCAAATGCCTAATGAGTCCAAGCGTTATAATTCGAAGGAATGGCACATGCCTATTCTGGTGACGAACAGACAGACTTGTAAACATTGTTCTAAGAAAAATGATATTCACAGAAGTAAAATGATGTGTACAGTATGCCAGGTAGCACTCTGTCTTTCTGATACAAGAAACTGCTTCAAAGAATTCCATACACCACCAGCAGAATAAAGGTGCACACAAACCTTTAGAGCCATATATTGAGTGATACATTTGTGATACACCGTTATATATTATTTGATAACTGTTTTTGAAAGTAGTTCACTTGATACTACTCATCGTTACCTTTATTTCGAATATTTTTTTGTATTAGAATCGGATAGTTTTATGTAAAGAGGAAATATATTTATATAGGATTTGATAATCGGAAGCAGCTATTTGTACTATTTTTTTTGTTTACCAAATACAAATTCTGAATGTGTTTTCATTTTTATTCCCATCACAACAATATTTGATTTAAATGGACGTGATTAGAACCTCAAATAAAATATTTTGATTAGGAGAATTTCCCTCAGTAAACATATCATGTAGCCCATATGGGATACATCTTCTCACCAGGGTAACAGGCGAGTAGCCCAAACGGGATAC
>CANNZV010005903.1:0-22446 GCA_947561585.1 Caprella mutica | reverse complement strand
GATGTACTATCAGAGAAAGAGTCACTGTGATGATGTACTATCAGAGAAAAGAGTCACTGTGATGATGTACTATCAGAGAAAAGAGTCACTGTGATGATGTACTACCAGAGAAAAGAGTCACTGTGATGATGTACTATCAGAGAAAAGAGTCACTGTGATGATGTCCTATCAGAGAAAAGAGTCACTATGATGATGTACTATCAGAGAAAAGTGTCACTGTGATCATGTACTGTCAGAGAAAAGTGTCACTGTGATGATGTACTATCAGAGAAAAGAGTCACTGTGATGATGTACTATCAGAGAAAAGTGTCACTGTGATGATGTACTGTCAGAGAAAAGTGTAACTGTGATGATGTACTATCAGAGAAAATAGTCACTGTGATGATGTACTATCAGAGAAAAGAGTCACTGTGATGATGTACTACCAGAGAAAAGAGTCACTGTGATGATGTACTATCAGAGAAAAGAGTCACTGTGATGATGTCCTATCAGAGAAAAGAGTCACTATGATGATGTACTATCAGAGAAAAGTGTCACTGTGATGATGTACTGTCAGAGAAAAGTGTCACTGTGATGATGTACTATCAGAGAAAAGAGTCACTGTGATGATGTACTATCAGAGAAAAGTGTCACTGTGATGATGTACTATCAGAGAAAAGTGTCACTGTGATGATGTACTATCAGAGAAAATAGTCACTGTGATGATGTACTATCAGAGAAAAGAGTCACTATGATGATGTACTATCAGAGAAAAGAGTCACTGTGATGATGTACTATCAGAGAAAAGAGTCACTATGATGATGTACTATCAGAGAAAAGAGTCACTATGATGATGTACTATCAGAGAAAAGAGTCACAGTGATGATGTACTATCAGAGAAAGAGTCACTGTGATGATGTACTATCAGAGAAAAGAGTCACTGTGATGATGTACTATCAGAGAAAAGAGTCACTGTGATGATGTACTACCAGAGAAAAGAGTCACTGTGATGATGTACTATCAGAGAAAAGAGTCACTGTGATGATGTCCTATCAGAGAAAAGAGTCACTATGATGATGTACTATCAGAGAAAAGTGTCACTGTGATGATGTACTGTCAGAGAAAAGTGTCACTGTGATGATGTACTATCAGAGAAAAGAGTCACTGTGATGATGTACTATCAGAGAAAAGTGTCACTGTGATGATGTACTATCAGAGAAAAGTGTCACTGTGATGATGTACTATCAGAGAAAATAGTCACTGTGATGATGTACTATCAGAGAAAAGAGTCACTATGATGATGTACTATCAGAGAAAAGAGTCACTATGATGATGTACTATCAGAGAAAAGAGTCACTGTGATGATGTACTATCAGAGAAAAGAGTCACTGTGATGATGTACTACCAGAGAAAAGAGTCACTGTGATGATGTACTATCAGAGAAAAGAGTCACTGTGATGATGTACTATCAGAGAAAATAGTCACTGTGATGATGTACTATCAGAGAAAAGAGTCACTGTGATGATGTACTATCAGAGAAAAGAGTCACTGTGATGATGTACTATCAGAGAAAAGAGTCACTGTGATGATGTACTATCAGAGAAAAGAGTCAATGTGATGATGTACTATCAGAGAAAAGTGTCACTGTGATGATGTACTATCAGAGAAAAGAGTCACTGTGATGATGTACTATCAGAGAGAAGAGTCACTGTGATGATGTACTATCAGAGAAAAGAGTCACTGTGATGATGTACTATCAGAGAGAAGTGTCACTGTGATGATGTACTGTCAGAGAAAAGTGTCACTGTGATGATGTACTATCAGAGAAAAGAGTCACTGTGATGATGTACTATCAGAGAAAAGTGTCACTGTGATGATGTACTATCAGAGAAAAGTGTCACTGTGATGATGTACTATCAGAGAAAAGAGTCACTGTGATGATGTACTATCAGAGAAAAGAGTCACTGTGATGATGTACTATCAGAGCAAAGAGTCACTGTGATGATGTACTATCAGAGAAAAGAGTCACTGTGATGATGTACTATCAGAGAAAAGAGTCACTGTGATGATGTACTATCAGAGAAAAGTGTCACTGTGATATTGTACTGTCAGAGAAAAGTGTCACTGTGATGATGTACTATCAGAGAAAAGAGTCATTGTGATGATGTACTATCAGAGAAAAGTGTCACTGTGATGATGTACTATCAGAGAAAAGTGTCACTGTGATGATGTACTATCAGAGAAAAGAGTCACTATGATGTTGTACTATCAGAAAAAAAATTACTGTGTCATGCTAATTTCACCAATCACAGTTATCATATTTCTTTTATTTTCAAATTTTACAATTCTCCTTCCTGTAGGCAATCAAGTTTAATATATTTGCAAGCATTGTAATTAGTAAAGATTTATTTAAGATGTAAAATTAGGTAGTTGAAAGTGAAATCATCACCTATTTATATTAATTTGATTGATCATAAATCAAGAAGGTCCACTCAGGATATCATAATTAGATATTTAATAGGATTAACTGATTATCCTCTAAAATACTGGCCATATCCTCACACAACATCAGAAGTTCTACGATCTGATATAAGCCGTTTTACCTTTTCTCAAAAGTCCAAAGAAGATATCTAGAAATTAGTAGTTTGATGTTTCCCCGTAACTTTTTACGTCATAAGATCAAATAACTTTGAAATCCTCTTAATTGGGACTTATATTTAACAAAATGAAATATCGGAATAAGGTTATATAATATATAGTAATTAAACTTAAAGTAGATTAAAAATTTTAAGCAGGGGAAAGTAGCAACATTATTATCAATGTGAATATATTCTGGTGTTCTGTCATTAAATACTAATGAATAATAAATATCTAATTATTTAATTAATTAATTTTGAAAATATTAAATAAACAGAACAATATCATATGTTTAAAAAAATATATTTATGGAAATGTCAATATGGTCATTATTTCATTTTTAATATCTTTGCTAAATGACGAAAACTGAAAATATTTAACTTCGAACATAACTCTCTCAAATCCTCTGCATAACTCAAAAGTGCCATAAATACTCTCTTTAATATACCTTTTTTACCAAGAAAACTCCAGTCAATATAGTGAGCAGAAAAAAGGACAGTCAGTCAAGGGACTATCCTCTACTGTTTTACAAGTAAAGTAGCAGGATAGCTGGACCTTGGAAATCTGCTATCCGTACTTTTTACTTATATTTTAAAGACTTCACAGGATAGCTTTGATAGAATCAAGAACACGGACCTATCCGATATGCTATTCTAGAGGACATTTCTATCCGGACGTCCAGATCTTTGTTCAAGATATCTTATCTTTTATTCGAAAATTGATAGTACTCGTATAAATTAGTGTTTTATATACCTAATATAGGTGATAGTGATTTTCTATCACCGGACTTTTAAATTTGCTTTATTTCTTGTTATCTGAACATGCAAGTAGCTATTCTTTACAGAACAACAGGTAAGATAATATTTTAATTATTTGGTGTTCAGAATAAATGACCTTAAGGTATTCGGGTGATTAGTTATATTTTTCTTTGAACTGTTAAATAAATATATTATTCTTAAGTTATTAATTTCAAGCTTCGAACTAATCTAGATATTCCCGAAAAGTGTAATTTCAAGAAGGTTTGTATAAATGATCTGCTGAAATAAATATTAGGATTGAAAGAAAATTGCAATTGAACAAATGAATATATTTCTAGTTTTTTTTACAGAATTACAAATTTTCAGATTTGTATACAAATAAATACATTTTGAAAATTTTTAGTAATGATAATCACTTCGTACTTCGCAATGTTACAAACAGAGGAACAGTTAGACATTTTTGCATTTAAATAGATAACAAAGTTAGAGAAATTCTTTAACTAAACTACGTAAATCTGCTACAGAGATACTGCGAGCTACCTCAGGTAAAAGTTTCATTAAAGGAGATACGCATATGGTGCTTCTCTTGCCTAAGAGTTTATGCTCTTCATTAGTCGCCCTCAATGCATCCACTGCTTTCTTAACAGCACGTCTAATTTCTTCTGTTTCTTCATTAGTAACTATTCTCTTCTTAATCTTCTTATTCCTCAATTTTAAAATAGTTTCGTTGACGGCTATATCTTCGTTACCACTAGCAGAAGAGTCTATAGTGGACATGTCCAAGGTTCCATTAAAATCGGTGTCCTCTAATTTCCGTTTGGAAATAGTTTCAGTTTCTCCAGTTGATGAGGATGTGGGAATATTTTCCTTCACTGGAGTTGAATTCAGCAGTGGTAATTGGGATTCTAGAGTTTGTCTCACAGATTCATCCATATTTGTGAAGTCATAGTAACCGTCAGCAGTGCTTCTATTATGGCTCATTGCTTTAGCAATATGATCAAGAGTGCTGGAAGGAAGATTTTTCCTCCTACTAATGCAGATTTTGGAGCCACGAACAGTTCTGGATGATACTTTTTTACCACTAGTGGTCTCCAGCTTCTGCATTATTTTGAAGGCAGCTGACAGACCCAAATCTTGATCTATCCTGGAGTTAATCTTAGATAGTGTCGGGAACACTATGGTACAGAAAGAATTGTCAATTATTTTGGGCCTCATGTCCTTGATGAAGATTTTCAAAAGTTCAAATTCCTTTCTTTCGAAAACAACTGGCGCAGGTTTACCGGTTCTTGAGTTTTTCTGCTCGGACACATTAACTGTGAAGTACTCGTTTTGAGAAGTAACCATACTCTCGGCATTGTCGACCTCTTCAACAGTCATGCGGCACATCTCCTGCGACCTTCGTCCTAACCGTAGAGTAGCTATGGCCATTAGAGCATTTCTCACTTTCAGAATGTCCGAAACTCCATAGTTCAAGTGTACCTTTTTTGCCACGTCTTCTCTCATTTTGAGCAAGTCTTCACTTGTTTCTTCCATTAAACTCTTCAAATCTTCTTCAGATATCAACTTATTTTTTGCCTTCAATTTAGTTTTAGTCAACGCAGACCCCTTCATTTTGTTGAGGTAATCAATTTCATTATTGATTTCGTTTTTGATCTCTTCAAAGCGGTAGCTCCTTAACACTATATTCCCATCAAGATTCCGCTCAGGACTGTCAACGTCCAGAATGAGAAATTTCACGAGTTTGTTAAATTGGTAAATGTACTTTATTTTAGAAAGTATAGATATAGTGGAAACGTTTCTAAACGACTTGAAGGTATCTCTTATAGTTTTTACATCCATTAAATTATCAAAATTGAATTTGAATTTAGCTTGTTCTTCATGAGCCAACAGAACATCAATAGCCATATTCACCACCCTCTTTGACTGCTTGCATTTCTTGTTGTTTAGGTGATCCAAGAAAGATTTCCTCCATAGCTGCACTCTTTCTGAATATTCTCTCTGATCTTCATAACGACAACTATAATAACGCTCTTGTACCTCGGCCAACATTTTTTTCTTCAATTCATATTCTTCCTTTGTGTCCGCATTTTTAATTCCCTCTCTTGCACTCTCCAATTCACTTCTTAGTTCTATCAGGGAAGAGAGCTTCTCTTTTTGAGTACATATCTCGTCCTTGTATTGAATTTCTGCTTCTTCTTTTTCCTTTCCTTTTAGCTCAACCCTTTTACCGTTAACAACTTTGGTAAAACATTTTGGGATGACTTCAGGTTGTTTTACATATGAATCATACATTACGTCTTCTTTGCTGATCTTGTGGGCCTTTTTTACGTGATCGGATAGGTTTAAGTACAATGTTTGGCACAATGTGCAACGCTTATAATTGTATTTACGAGACACAAGTGAAGTTTTTGAAACCATTTTCTTGGGCTTGAGAACAGTTTTAGCTTTCGTTGTTTTCATTAATCCTCTCTTGTTTCTTACTAAAATTTTTGCCATAGAGATTGCAGTTTCTTTTTCATCAGTGGACAGGTTAGAATGAACATCATTCAAATGCCGTCGTAATTTGAAAGATTTACACTTACATTCGGTAATTACACATTCCAAATGGAGACTACCGTCTTTCAATACCTTCACTTCATCATCGCTCTCTTCGTCATCGCTCTCATCGGTACAGTCCTCAACCACTCCAAACATCTCATCCATTGTGTGGCATGCAAAGAAGTTCTCTTGGAATGAAGTAAAAGATTTTGTGACTTCATTTATGTAATCTTCTTGAGCTCTCTGTAGATTCTTCACGAAACCTCTCACTAGATATTTTAACCCTACTCTTCTCTTTAGATTGTAGGTACTGCAGTTTTTCTTATCCAAGTAGTTTGAAAGATCAGAATAGCCAATGACCGGATGAAGTAGAGACTGTTTGAGAGTGCTACGGTTGGCCATCTCTTCTTGGATATTTGCAATCTGAAAGAGACAAAGGACTTAGTAATGCAAATTCAAATTAGACTATATTGAGTATAATAAACATAAAGTTGCCAAATATTTTCAATATACCTACTCTTAGCAAGATCTCTAAATTACAATAAAAAATGGAAATAAATCTTTCTAAATCGCAATTATATAAAATTATAAATAGATAAGACTAATTTAAACGATACATAACTCCTTTGATCCATGATTAGTCAGTTTTCGGCTGAAAAATATGCATAAAATTTAAAATATCTCTAACACTACACCGATTGAAAATTAAATCTTTACCTGACGCACTCTAACATAGGTCTTTTAGTTTAAAAAGTTATTAAACGTGATTTCAATAAGTGATCCTAATTTTTTCAGATGAACTTAAAATTTTATAGTTGCTATATATTGTAAATTGTTACTAGTTCTCTTTTTAAAATACTATATTTATTGTGCAATACATAGACAGTTTGTTAAATATTATAAAATTTACTGCATGTTCCTACAGCGCCATTTAAAAATGAAGTGTTAATTGCAAACATTCTTACCGAACTTTACAAGCATAGTCACAGCAGTGCAAGCACATTGTAAAACCTTCATATTCTCAGTTTCTGTGATTCGAAAAATGAATCTAACTACATAAAGTTTTTTAACATTCATCTGCTAAAATTAGAATGGATTCAATTCGTAGTGCACGGATATTTATTTATGGTGGCAGTACTCGGAAAGTGGATGTAGTATATAATATTATGATAGGTCAATCAGAATTGTCTACTACAGATCAGATAACCTTTAGAAACGAGAGGTTACCAAGTTAGGATCTTTCCCATTAGCCGACCCCCACAAAATTTAATTTAAATTAATTTTCCTTTATGAACTTTTGTCCATAGAATCTGAAAATCATGACAGTTTTTTGTAGAAACTAATACTTTGAGATATGATGGTTTCAAGTTATTCCCTCCCTATGCATTACTGAAGGATTGACAACTTTGAAAAAACTATCGTTTTCACTCTTTTTGGTTAAAGATGGCCGTATGTAGTTTGTTGTATCCGCTAGTTTGTTGTACTGCACACTTCATGATTGAGTGATGACCTGGCAGGGGGGTATGGGGGGTGGCACGCCCCCCATTACAAGTATCAGTATTGAAGTAATAAATGATTTAAATGAAGTACGAAAAACTAGGGGATACAACAAATTACATTACAGTTTCATGTAGAAAATCTATAAGGTTTAATGAAAACAGTTTTTTCAAAGTTATCAATCCTTCAGTAATACATAGAAAATAAATAACTTTAAATCCTCGTATCTCTAAAAAGTATTAGTTTCTACAAGAAACAGTTATGATTTTCGGATTCTATGGACAAAAATACATCAAAAGTATAATTTACGTTAAATTTGGTGGGAATCGTCAAATGAAAAAGACCCACAAGTTAATTGAATACTCCACCATCCGATTGATGCGTGTGTAATTTAGTACTGCGACGTTAGTTAGTTATTTCTAATTAAATTTTTCAAGAATTTTAATAAAAATTGAATAATTAATATTATCGAATGCGATCAATATATATTGTACACTTTCATTCATAACCTTAACTAACTAAAATAATAGACCAAATTAAAATAGTTTCAATCAACCATTCGTAAATATACTTATATAATCGGAGAATTTAAAAATATTTCGTATTGCATGCGGCACTGAAAAAAAATCTTATTCATTTCTATAACTAGGGTAAGTTACTAATTACCAGACAGTTTCAATACATACTCTTATCAGTAGAAAAATATATATAAATAAGCATTTTCAAATAGCAACTTCAATTGGTATCCATGACACCTACAGGATACAATAGGTACCGATTGAAAAAAAATATAAAGTTATACTATAAATTTCTTTAAATATGTTCGAAATTGTGAAAATGTCCGATAATTCATAACTTCCATATATGGAGTGTCTCAGTCAAAGTTTAAAGATGGCTACTGCTGTGTAAAGCAGGTAAAAGGTTTCTTTGGCCTTAAGACCACAGAAAATAATAATTCATTGCTACAAGACGCTCAAAAAATTAATTATACCAAGTACTGCACTTATTTTGATATACAAAATCAATATTATTTTAGTTCAGTAAGATTTAGACTCATTGGAGAAAAAAATTGCTCGAAATTAACAGGGCCGCAATTTACCTGTGTGAACCTGCCTATAGTGTACCTGGCCTATAACGGAAATTAATTACCTATAATTCCTACCTACCTAATTACTACTGTACGTAGTAATTAGGTGCGTACTGTAAGATTACGCACATGCATTTGCTTATTTAATATCAAATAATGGACATGGATATCACTAATTATAAAACTTATCTTAACTTGAGTACTCACCACAGTTTCAATGATGGACGCTTGCTTTGAGCTACAGGCCATAGTGACGTGTAAACAGTAATAATAAGTGAAATCACTTCCAATACTAAACGTTAAAGTTTTTAATTATATTATGTCACATTAACAAACCAGAATGAACAGAGGACAAAAGAAGAACGTCTAGGACGAGTGAGAAGTATAGAATGAACCAGGTTAGTTCAAGGAGTTATTACATCAGAGGACCTGGCTGGTACGTGTGTTTTATATCGGTGTCAGCCATCTGGACATTTGATAGGAAAGTCTGAATTTAGGGCTGATCATTTCAAATTAACAAATTGGACAAAAACTGATAGAATCATTGGATTTTTGTTAAGTTTTTAATGCTCAATGATTAAAATATGCCCCCTAAACCTTCGCAGAGGGTCTTACAATGTGTGAAATCATCTTAAATTATCACAAAATTGAATTTTAAAAAATCCTGAAAAAAATGAAAAAAATCTTCATTATTACCTAGCCCTGCAAGCCCAGCCCCGCCATTCTGGTCCTAGCCTATGCAGTGTTTGTAAATGGGGGTGAGGGGTAGATTGGAAGAGATGGCTGGGGGTGAAGGGGTTTGGCTACAGAATTGAATATCGAATAAGAAATGAGAAGGTTTAATAAAATTCTTTAATGAGGATATTATAATGCTTACTAAATTTTGATTTCATTCTTTGAATTAATTTAAGTTTAATTATATTGACTAAATTCAATTCATTGAAGATGGTAATAATGGTCACTGTTTGTAGTTTATTAATTTGATTCAATTCTTACAATTTAATTTTCTTACCGTGTAACAAGGCCTTTAAGTCAATAATTTTCTGTTTTTTCTTATATTATAAATCCATTGAAGGTTGTAATACTGTCTTGCTTATTCCACTGCTTCTCTCTTTAGATGAGGATAAATTATTGTAAATATTTGGAATTATAATAAATAAATTTAGCTCATTAATCAGTGTAACGTCGTACTTGACCGATAGATGGCGGGATTTATCGAAAAGGAGTTATAAATTTTATTTAGAATTATTATCAAGAAGTGTTAATTAAAGAAGTGCGGATTAGGTGCCATTATGACTCAATCAATTCTTCTCTTAACATGTCTAATAACAACTCTCAGGTTCAGCGCTGGTGCTTCACACTTAACCATTATGATGAAAACATTCAATACAGAAATCTCTTTTTACAATTTGAGTTCAAAGTTAGGAGGGGAGTTTGGGGGAGGGAGATAGCACCTGAAACAGGCACTCGACACCTCCAAGGATATTTGGAGTTCTATAGGTCCTTTAGGTTGGGGCACGTGAGGAAGATATTATCTACTGCCCATTGGAGTCCTGCACGTGGCACATCACTGCAGAACTATGATTACTGCATCAAAGGTGAGTGCTTGCTAGGATAAATTCAGTTATTCATTTTTGATATTTTTATTTACTTAGTTTTAGATCCAGCATCACACTTGAATAATCTAGAAATATACTAGATCTATTACCAATATATCTAACTAAAAGCTTTTCTCGAATAATTAAATATTTGTGTGTTTAAATTTAATCTTTTTAGGGTTTACATGTAAATATATGATTAGCCTGAATAAATGAAAATTTCATTATTCATAGTTTTTAAATTCCGAAAACTGGCACGATAAAATTAAACATGGTCAGATAATAAAATTTTACGTTGCCTATTATCGAACAATTCACATTAGAAAATGTAAGCAGCATAGGAATAGCATACGCTTTCATCGCACCATTTGATTACAAATGTATCTCTTCAATGTTTTTAGTTATTTAATTTCATACGCACTAGGTTTAAAGTTCATTTTTAAATAGTTCAACTTTCTACTAAATGTGCTCGTTGAAGTCTCTTGTATTTCTTCATTAAGATCTAAGATATTAAATAAGATTTTAATTTTATTTAGATATTCATAGTGATGTATTTCCAGATGGCTTGTATGAAACTATAGGTGATATGACTGCGGAGCAAAATGGTACATGTGAAACGGCAGATTGTAGAAAAAGAGCTCCCAGCATTCCTTTAATGCTAAGGGGACTGTTGAAGGAAGAGCTGTCCCTGCAAATAAAAACTAGCAAAGAATATGCGGAGCGCCATTCTTACTACGACAAGATTGTTTCAAAATTAGTGTATCGCAAAGAACAGCTGGAGAAGTTTAAAGCGTGGAAAAACAAGCTACTGTATCAAATTCTCCAAAAGATCATGTTGCAAAACGAGAGAAAAATCCTGTGGGTAGTTGATAGGACTGGAAACAATGGGAAGACGTTCCTTTGCTCCTATCTGAACAGCTTATATAATTTTGAGTATCTTGATGGCATGCTTAGTTCCCGGGATATAGGGTGTCTTATAAGATCTTCAGTCAAAGGAATAACGTTTGATGTGTCACGAGCATCACTTAGTGCTTTTGACTATGGTGCCCTGGAATCGTTGAAAAATGGGCACATTGTGTCAGGAAAATACAGAGGCTGCCATCGACGATTTACAGATATGCTCATAGCTGTGTTTTCAAACCACTATCCAAACAATGCCATGTTGTCTGAGGATCGTTGGGATATTGTAGTGCTCGGAGAGGACCCATTTAGAAATTTAGAAAAGTCAGCTGTGGTGAATCCAAGCATCAGATTTCCTTTTGTCAAGCCATATCCAATGCCCGAACTACAGGAGTCATTTGATATGAGAGATTTCCTGGAAACAAGGCTCAAAAATGGTAATGGGTTCTACGATGAGGTGGTACCAGAAACTCAGCTACCGGTAATTGCAGCACCTCCCACGGGAAATTCTCAGGTAGCTGGACCAGCAGAAATTCGATCAAGTGGTAATGAGGGATTAGATGCTTACGTGGTTCCGCAGAATAATCCTACAGGTGAGCACAGATTGATATATTTTTTTTCAAATTTCATATCGAATAATTAATATTTTCATATTCATCAACCATTTCAGGCATAGCAGATGCTGGAGTAAATCCAGTAGGAGTTGTAGGCAGCATCTGCAATTTACACAGAGGTAATATATAAATACAGTAATTTTATGGGTGGTAAATGGTAAAGATAACGTGTGACGTTTAACTTTCTTTATAGGAATGGACTTTGCAAAGGGTTGCCCATGTGTTACAAAGAACTCGAAGAAGAGAGGTCGTACTGGTGCACCCACTGGAGCTGCTGGTGCACCCACTGGAGCTGCTGGTGCACCCACTGGAGATGCAAGTAGAGAGTTATCAGTCAGCGGTAGTTCAGGAGCACAAAACAATTCAAGTGGTAAGCCTAACTCTTCAGATTCTGTAAAATTATATTTTAATTTATTTTTTAAATTTATATTTATAACTATACTAATTATTAATTTTTTTCATTTTAATCTGAATTTATCTAACATCTACAGCTCGTTCATCGAATAGGCAGCAGCCAGTTAGTATAATGAGTGATGATAACATCCAGCCTGGACAAAGTGAGTTTGGTATTTGGTAGGGTAGGTTACGTATTCCTGTACAGTTTCGTATTTCCGTACACCACGTTCACTAGCTTAAGATGAGCGTTATAATAATTATAGTAAATACCCATTGTGAGTTGTTCATTCAAATTGATAGTAAAAGTAACTGTTGTAAAAAATGTACGAAATTGAGAAACAGTCGGAAATACGTAACTTACCCTTATAGTATATTAAGATTGTAAATTATTATTTAGAAATAAACATTACTGCATAACAAATTCAACGATACTAGGTGAAACAAAAGCTCTTGATTTGATACTCTAAATATTTAATTATTTTAGTTGAAAATATCACCTAGACCTATTTAATATTTTTTATATGAATTCAGTGGTTAGAACTCCCTCTTCCGGAACAATCAGGCGGAGGGCGAAGAACACACGTGGTCTCTCTATTCACAAGAAAAAAAGTACGAACTTTGTATATGAATGGATTATTTTTATCAATGGTCAACTCCTATATACATAACTAATTGTTAAATTTACTTATCCCCAGAATCTGCCTCGTTCTCTACTCCAGTCTTCAACTTCTCAAGTGACGAAGATTTTGTAACGGGTCCTTGGTCTTAGAGGATAAACTTTTAAGTTTTTAAGTACCTTACCTAAAAATTCCCGCATACCTAATATACTAGGTAATGATATTCATTTTTGAACTGTTTTACTTTGTTTTCTACGTATCACTCTTTGATAATATTACTATTACAATTTTGAATTATATTAATTTATTGACAGGTTTTTAATTATCCTATACTAAACTTTTATACATAAGAGCCTCTTGTTTTCTGCATGGCCATCTGTTTTGAGAATACTCCTCACTGTATCTATCTTAATTATTTGCATTTTGCGATCATGTTAAGGTCTATACTACCTTGATAGTAGCTTGTGCAATATCAGGATATTTACACATTGCATTAAGATATCTTGTTAGTTCTTTTTGTAGCAGCAGGAGATATTCATATAGTGATATCATGTCGGTTCTTTTTGTAAGAGCAGGAGATCTTCATATAGTAATATCTTGTTAGTTCTTTTAGTACACTAGGATATCTTCAAGTATAGTGATATCTTGTTAGTTCATTTTGTACCAGCAAGATATCTTCATGTAGTGATATCTTGTTAGTTCTTTGTGTACCAGCAAGATATCTTCATGTAGTGATATCTTGTTAGTTCTTTGTGTACCAGCAAGATATCTTCATGTAGTGATATCTTGTTAGTTCTTTGTGTACCAGCAAGATATCTTCATGTAGTGATATCTTGTTAGTTCTTTGTGTACCAGCAAGATATCTTCATGTAGTGATATCTTGTTAGTTCTTTGTGTACCAGCAAGATATCTTCATATAGTGATATCTTGTTAGTTCTTTGTGTACCAGCAAGATTAGTCGTGTTTATCTTGTTTAAAGTTTCGTGCCAGCAGGGTATCTCAAAATATTGATACATTGGTGATCTCTATTCTACCAACAGTATATCTTCACATTGATATCTTGATAAAGGTTATCGTAACTACAGGATATCTTCACATATTGATAGTTTAGATATCTTGTTTATTCATTTATATCCAAAAGCTATTGTTGTTTATTGATGCCTACAAATCAGAGGAATAGTTCAACAAGTTATATTACATAATATCTTGCAAGGAGTTCGCATTTCAACAGGATATAGTTAGATTTAGATATCTTATAAAGAGTAGTTATTTAACAGTATATTTAATGCCTTTATGATAATAAAGTAAGAGGAAATTGCAGGATAGTCAAAGGACTCTCATGAAACTTTCCTATCCACATTCCAGGACCCGGACTTGTAATTTGATAGACAGTTATATAAGGTATTATTCCCTCTGAAGAGAATTACTATCATTTGATAAAGGGATGAGAACATCTTTAGACATTATTTATTCCATAATATAGGTCCACTCTTATGAATTAACGCTTTATATTCCGAAATTTATTTTCTTGTACAAAAATATCTCATTTGAAAAGGGTCCGATACGTCCTCTTGAGATATAAAGGGCTACAATGATTTATAATCATTGTAGCCCTCACTGATATACTCAACGCATATGATTAATTTGGATTATCTATACTATAATAAGAGCCATGACCGTCTGTCTGTCTGTCTGTATGTCACACTTTAATAATAAATACATATTAAAAAGAAAAACAAAACATTTGTGACAGTATCATGACTACTGGCTGCAATAATAATGACACTAATAATTATTTAATAATTATGTAAACCAACGGGAATTCCCGTTGAGTTTGAATCTTTTCAATCAAATTATGTAAGCATAAAGTACAGTACCCGCTATTGAATTTATATTATATTTGAATGCAAGAATGCATTATGGATGAACATATTCTGATTAAACAAAAAAATTAGCTCTCAAAAACAATTTTTTTTTTTTTTTAAATAATTAGTGACAATATTGCTGTAGTGCGTGACCCCGTAGTCATGATACGTCTACATATGATTTGCTTCTCCTTTTAATATGTATCTATCAATAAAAAGTGTGACACACGGACATACGTACGGACGCGGCTCTTATTATAGTATAGGAAATAGAAATTTTTATTCAAGCTTTTGAGTGATTTTTTGTTTAATCAGAATATGTGTATCCATAGTACACTCTTGCATTCGAATATAATTTAGATTCCCTAAAGCCCCGTCCAGACGGTCAAATTTTTTTAGAGAAGTGACAAACTTAATGACAAACTAAATGACAAACTTATCGTCAGTTTTCAAGGAGTGTCTACACGGTCAAATTTTCTCGCCAAAAGTTTGAGGTTCACTGCCGTCAGTTTCGTCAAAATTAATGTTATATATCGTGAAAATAAAAATTATACAACTTGGTATGTATATTTTTTAAATTTAAAACAGTAAGAAACCAGAAAAAATAATTTGTTTTTAATGACAAAATATCGTCTTGAAAAGGATAGTCAAAAATAGATCATAGAAAACAATTCATAACGTAGGTAGCCTACCTATAACTTGATCTAATACAACCAAGTATTAAAGAGTCTCGTCAGCCATTGTAACTAGATAGATACTAACTGAGTTTGAAAAAAATGAGGTTTTTGTAGGTGTACTTAGCTGTAATAAACTAAAATGACGCGCAAATAAAAAAATATTATTGCCTGGAAAGTCAGTTTGTACTTCAAACTTTATCGTCAGCAAATAGTTTGACAAACTTTTGGCTGACGATATCCAACATGTTGGATTAAAAAAACTGATGAAAAGTTTGACGGTTTGCTGACGCTAGGAAGTTATCGTCATTTAGTTTGTCATTAAGTTTGTCACTTCTCTGAAAAATTTGACCGTCTGGACGGGGCTTTACAGGTACTGTACTAGTATTTATAAAATTCACGAGTAGAATCAAATTTATAAATGAATCAATCAAGTCTATGCTAATTGCTCCAAATATTATAATTACTAGTACAGTACCTGTTATTTATTCTAAATTATATTCAATTGCAAGTGTGTATTATGGATACATATATTCTGATTAAACAAAGAAATATCTTAAAAGCCAATTTAATTTTTAAATAATAATGATATTTAGTGTCAATATTATGGTAGCCCGTAGTCATGATACTGTCACAAATAATTTGTTTCTCCTTTTACTATGTATTTCTTAATAAAAGTGTGACAGACGGACGCGGCTCTTATTGTAGTATAGATGTTATGTTATTCTGTTAATTTGGTAACAGCATTATAATATTTGTTAAAAATTATTGTGTAATAGAGTTTACGTGCACTAATACATTTCAGTAGACAGTTACTGGAAGGTAATTGGAAACAAATTGAAAAAACATATATGAGTAAATAGTTATACCATGCAGTTAGATTTGTGTTCACTTATCTATTTCGGTTAGAAATGTATAACATTCAATTGGAAGTAACAGCTTTGGAAATTGCATTCAATTTACGTTTGCGAAGTTAGAAATAGTTAGAAAGCTGAGACTCAACGATTGATGAGAACAGTCACAGTCAAGAACAATAAATAACAGTAAAGAACAGACAACGACTGTCAAGGGCAGTCAAATGCAGTCAAGGACAGTCAAGAAAATTCAAGATCTGTCAAGAACAGTCAAGAATAATCAAAAGCAGTCAAGAGCAGACATGAACAGTCATAAACAGACAAGAACAGACAAGAGCAATCAATGACAGTCATGAACAGTCAAAAACAGTCAAGAACTGTCAATAACAGTCATGAACAGTCAAGAACAGACATGAACAGACAATAACAACTAAGAACAATCAAGGACAGTCAAATATTAAGTTACCGACAGTTGAACTGAAGAGGCAGCCGCCTATTGGCCAATCAATTAGGTTACGATTAGATTCCTCAGTTCAGAACTAATTATGAACTTAGGATTGTACTGAAATGTGGCCAATATTGTTGCAACATATGTAGCCAATATTGCCCGGAGAAAAAAATTCCACCTGTGATGGAAGAAGTAAAAGATAATCTCAATTTTAGCTGTGAGACAAATGTATTAATAATCGAGACTATTATTTCTTCTGAAAGTAAATATTACTTATTACAATTTATTATCGATAACCTAAACATCTCTACTATACGAAAAAACTATATTGTCTTTTGAAACAAAAACGGAAAATAGATAATGAAAATAAATAATAATCACCTCTGTATCGATTGAAACTAGCTTCGCTCTTTAGATATTTTAGATAATCCAAATTAACTAAGTACATTCATAATTACGATGATTGGTCGACAGTAGCAGTCTCAATTTAGACTCTCAAGTCTCTAGCCAAACTTACTCAATTAGGATAGTCTCAATAGTCTTCATACTTCACAAAACTACTTCAGCTTTGAAATCCTTTACTAATACGATTGTTTTCTACAAATTGAGTTATAATGTAACCCAGAACGCACGACCAAATTGAGTGTTTTAATGAATTATTTAAGGACTCATGGATGGTGTTTAGATTACAGAACAGTTGAAAAGCAATTCTTCTATAATATAATTCATGAACACCAAAGTAATTCATCTATAAATAGATATATAAAATGTATTCCACAAGAGAGGAATTCCAGTGTATATGAATTATTGAGTCCCCGATCAAATTTTATTTTTCAAATTAAAGATTTTATATATTTACTAAATTTATACATTTATATCTCATTCTCTTTCTATAATCAAATACTTTAATGTTCCAGGTCTAAATTTTAATAAATTCACATTGCCGCAATAAAGAGTTTCCGAGGTAGACTCGAAAGAGTTATCGCCGCCAATGGTGGTCATCTTGAAAAATAATTGGTAGAACTGTTAAATGGGTTAAATTAACGCTTTATATTCCGAATTTATTTTCTCGTACTAAAATATCTCATTTGAAAAGGGTCCGATACGTCCTCTTGAGATATAAAGGGCTACAATGATTTATAACCTGTTTTAAGTTATTAAATAATAATGGAGTTTTCCATGCTAATATACTTAACACATATGATTAGTTTTGATTATCTATACTATAATAAGAGCCATGTCCGTCTGTCTGTCTCTCCGTATGTTATACTTTTATTAATAAATACATATTAAAAGGAAAAACAAATAATTTGTGACAGTATCATGACTACGGGCTACAATAATAATGACACTAATAATTATTTAATAATTATGTAAAACAACGGGAATTCCTGTTGAGTTTGAATCTTTTCAATCAAATTATGTAAACATATAATTGCTGTTGAATTTATATTATATTCGAATAAATGAATGCATTATGGATGAACATATTCTGATTAAACAAAAAAATTGTCTAACAAAAACCGAAATTTAATTTTTTTAAATAATTAGTGTCAATATTACTGTAGCGCGAGGCCCCGTAGTCATGATACGTCTACATATGATTTGCTTCTCCTTTTAATATGTATTTATTATTAAAAAGTGTGACACACGGACATACGTACGGACGCGCCTCTTATTATAGGGTTACACTAAATACCGAATTATACCGAATTACACCGAATTATACCGAATTACACCGAATTATACCGAATTACACCGAATTATACCGAATTATACCGAATTACACTATACTCAATACCGAATTACACCGAATTATACCGAATTACACCGAATTATACCGAATTACACTATACTCAATACCGAATTACACCGAATTATACCGAATTACACCGAATTATACCGAATTACACTATACTCAATACCGAATTATACCGAATTATACCGAATTACACTGAATTATACCGAATTACACTATACTCAATACCGAATTACACCGAATTATACCGAATTACACTATACTCAATACCGAATTATACCGAATTACACCGAATTATACCGAATTACACTATACTCAATACCGAATTATACCGAATTACACTGAATTATACCGAATTACACTATACTCAATACCGAATTACACCGAATTATACCGAATTACACCGAATTATACCGAATTACACTATACTCAATACCGAATTATACCGAATTACACCGAATTATACCGAATTACACTGAATTATACCGAATTACACTATACTCAATACCGAATTATACCGAATTACACCGAATTATACCGAATTACACTGAATTATACCGAATTACACTATACTCAATACCGAATTATACCGAATTACACCGAATTATACCGAATTACACCGAATTATACCGAATTACACCGAATTATACCGAATTATACCGAATTACACTATACTCAATACCGAATTACACCGAATTATACCGAATTACACTATACTCAATACCGAATTATACCGAATTACACCGAATTATACCGAATTACACTGAATTATACCGAATTACACTATACTCAATACCGAATTTCACCGAATTATACCGAATTACACTATACTCAATACCGAATTACACCTGATTATACCGAATTACACTACACTGAATACCCAATTATACTATAGGCAACTCAATACCAAATTATACCGAATTACACTATACTCAATACCGAATTATACCGAATTACACAATTTTCAATACCGAATTACACCGAATTATACCGAATTACACCGAATTATACCGAATTACACTATACTCAATACCGAATTATACCGAATTACATTATACTCAATAACGAATTATACCGATTTACACTATATTACACAATAATCAATACCGAATGGCGAATTACACCTGATTATACCAAATTATACCGAATTACACTTTACTGAATACCGAATTACATAGAATTTTACCGAATTACATTATACTCAATACCGAATTACACCTGATTATACCGAATTACACTACAATGAATACCGAATTACACATGATTATACCGAATTATACCGAATTACACCGAATTATACCGAATTATACCGAATTACACTATATTACACAATATTCAATACCGAATTACACCTGATTGAACCAAATTATACCGAATTTCACTACACTGAATACCGAATTACACATGATTATACCGAATTACACAGAATTATACTGAATTACATTCTGTATAATTCGAATTACACAGTTATACCTAATTATACCGAATGACACCAAATTATACCCAATTACACATACTTATACCGAATAACACTACACTGAGTACCGAATTACACCGAATTTTATCCTTGATCATTGGTCAGGATTTTTCGATATTAATTTAAAGTTATTACACTGCAATGATTATGGGCAATTAGGCTTCACAGCATTATCAATATCAAAATGTATGGTTACTATCTATTAATCCGACACTTTTGTAGTTTATTACTAATTTAACATCAAATTTATATGTCGTCCTGCCCGGTTATTAAACAACTAGCGGATACAAAAAAAACTACATTAAATGATGAAATCGATTGAGAGACAGCTTTTAATAATATTAGAATAAATTAGATAGAAATACATATAACATTAGAAAAATGAAATTAAGGAAAATTACTGAATTGTTCATATAAGTTATGTATATATATTATATGTATATATGTAGTCTAGTACCTATACCTATTTAATTATAATTTTTATTTCAATCGAAAAATATAACGAGAAATAATAATACAGAAACTTTTGAGACGTCCCCAAAATGGATTTAGTCATACCATTTTAATTTCTATAGAATTTTATTTGAAAAATATAGCCCTTTCACTACGAATTAGACATATATGTTCCAGCATTTTAATATGTAACTTTTAATTGACAAAATTAAAAATACATGAAATATTTACACCAAAATGCTTCAATTGAGCTCTGTCAAGGGGCTCTATCTGAAACTGTCTGTGGTGAATGGAAAATGAAGAGGGCCCGAACTGTTGTAATTAGGATTATGCATTAATTATGCATTGTCTTTTTTTTCATTTTTACCATGTTCATCATTTTGAAAAACTTACTACTTGCAGTTTTAGAGGATAACGCTAGAGTAATGCTCTTCAACTATACGAGGTTTTAGATTTTATGTTAGGTTTCATTTAGTAACACCTCTTCATTTTCCTCTTCCATCCGTGTGAGTGCAGCCACCAGTGCTTGTGTCCCGTTTCGTCACATTCCTTGGTAAGTGACGGCATTCACGGAGTAGCTCTTCTGAATCCATGAGCTTTGTCACCGACGGTGGTTGGTGACTTTGTTCATGGAGCCATTTTCCTTTCTGACTGCTTCCTCCAGTTCCTTGTATTTAATTTACTTTTGACGTCAACGATATGGTAGAAACAGACGTTTAACCCCTACTAAAATTTGCTAAACTTTATGAACCTATAATTAATATTGGTAAAAAATTAAAATTAATAAATATTTATACGTAATTATTAATAAATCGTAGTGAATTTAGTATCAATAAATTACATTTTTAAACTCTACACAACAATTTCACTTTTCAAAATAAGGACCTCTTTTCTTGTACTTTTATATATATATTTTTTCTTTGTCTAACGCACTTGTTTCAGATTTTCAGCTCAAATATATCCCTTATCCTTATTTATAATAGTAGTATAGTGAATATTAATTTTCCAACCGATAGTAAATCTAAATTATTTGTTCCAATAAATCTTGTGTCAGCTGAAGACTTTGAGGTCAAAGGTCAAGATTAAGAGAGTGAATGCTATATTTTTCAATCAAAAAGTTAAATTTAAATAAATTTTGTACACATAAGAAGATTGCCTAGCTTATTTAAACGAATAACCTGTAATATTGTTAGATTTCGGGAGCGATCAGGTCAAAGGTTGAAGATCAAGGTCAAGGCCATTTGTAGCTCAAGAACTCGAAAAGTTTTCGACCAAATTGTCTGAAATTTGATGGGACGATTGGTCAATGTCCAGAAACCATCTGGTAGAGTTTTGGAAGCGATCCGGTCAAAGGTCAAGGTCATTTATAACTCAAAAACTATTGAACCATATTGCATGAAACTTGGTGTGACGATTGGTCATTATCCAGTTACCAGTTTATTAGACTTTGGGAGAGAACGGGTCAGTGCGGCGTTGAAGGTATGTGCTCTAACGAGTGCACGTAATCTAGTTTAGCTTATTGTATCCAGTAGTTTGTTGAAATACACACTGCTTGTTTAATTACAAGGCAGGGGGGTTCGGAGGTGGCACGCCCTGGTCTCAACCCCCCCCCCCTGCTCATATACCTACACATATATTTTAATAACTCCTTTAAGAAAATTCATAAGGTTGAATAAATTAGGTTACTTTCCCTTGCTATAATGTCTAGTAATTAATATTATACAGTATCTTGAAATTAAGAAAACAAATTAGGGCTTTTAACCGGGGGGAAGGGGGCTTACTATTTAGTAGCTAACTAATACTGCATGACTTACCAAGGTTAGTTAGTTCGTTTCCCTATATAGAAGAGAGGGGCTTATATCTTGGGGAGGGGGGTTGTGTCGAAAGTACGGTCAAGAGCCCCCCCCCCCCTGTCACGAGCCTCCTCCCCTGATTTTTAATCCTTATTTACCTATATTATTTAATCCTTATTGACACTTTAGTAGTTCATTACTGATTAACATAAAATCTATGTATATAGGGGGGGCGTGACGCCCCCCCCCCAACCCCTCTGCCGGGTCATTAAACAATCATGAAGTATGCAGTACAACAAACAAGCGAATACAACAAACTACATATTATCAACTCTCAGTTATTTCTATCTAAGTAGTTCTTCATTTGTTTAACTAGGTGAATAAGGATTAAAAAAAACAGGGAGGGGGGCTCGTGACCGGGGGGGGGGACTCATGACTGGGGGGGCTCTTGACCGAGGGGCTCTTGACCGTACCCCCATTTAGTCACTGTCCAATCGCGGTG
>CANNZV010005902.1:16759-39207 GCA_947561585.1 Caprella mutica | reverse complement strand
GGTTGTTTCAGGAGCCGCTAGACACACGTATAGATTTAACCTTGAGGACGCGGATAAGTATGAAGCAGTTTTTAAAGATTTAATTGCATCAGAGGGTATGATGATTCAAGAGTTTCAGCACCAAATTATGACAAAAGGTGAAGTCGCATTTATGGTGTTTGGAGGTAAATATAGCCATGCAGTTTTAAAACAAGCAAAGCAGGGAGATTTTAGAGTGCAAGATGATTTCGGTGGAACTATTTCCGAATATAAACCTAACGCTGAAGAAATAGAATTCATTGAACATGCTGTTTCTGCATGTAGCCCCGTGCCTGTTTACGCTAGGATTGACGTCATATGGAACAATGAAAACGAACTATGCATTGGCGAAATCGAATTGATTGAACCTAAACTTTGGTTTAGAATGAATAAAAATTCAGCTCAAGCTTGTGCTCAAGCCGTTTTAAATCACATCAACTAAGCCTCTTTCTTATTTGTGAGCGCTTTCCAAACAAAGTATATACCTGCTAATACAAATGGAATACTTAGCATTTGCCCCGTGTTAATGATAGAGCTTGCATCTCTTGCTGCTTGTCCCAACTTAACAAATTCAATAATGAATCGAGCGCTAAACAATAAAATTAGGAATGTCCCGAAAATAAGTCCTGGTTTATTCCAAGCGCTCTTTTTCCAGAACATGAACATGATAATTCCAAAAATCAGTAGATAGCAGATTGCTTCATAAAGTTGAGCAGGATGTCGAATTGGAATAGACTCCCAAGGACAATCATAGGGAGGATAACAATCATTATGTAAGAAACGGAATCCCCATGGCACATCTGTGACATCACCAACAATCTCATGATTCGCCAGATTTCCAAATCGAATAAAAGCAGCACCAATTGCACCGGGAGCAGCAATTCGATCTAAAATCCATAACATCGGTTTCTGAACGACCTTTTTAGAATAAAAATATAAAGCCACTAAAATAGCCAAGACACCTCCATGACTGGCCAATCCCCCTTCCCATACTTTTAAAATATCCAAAGGGTGAGATAAATAACCACGTTCTAAAACTATACCTTCAGCCGAAACCTCATCGAAATAAGGGCCATAAAAGAATACATGCCCTAACCTTGCACCAACAATAGTCGCAAGAACCATATACAAAACAAGCTTATCCAACTTATCCTCGTGAATTTGCTCACGCTTATACATTCTTTTAACTACGAGGTAACCGATAATCAAACCTGAAACGAACAATAAACCATACAAATTTGGTGTATTATACCCTTCTATAAGTTCTGAACTAACATCCCAATTTATAGCTAATCTCACGTCTTTTCTTTTAATGATTTCGCATAAAGATAGTGTAAATTTGATTCGAATACTTAAAGACAAATGACTATATTCGTCAAGGTGAAAATCTTTAATATCATATTGTTATTCTCAGTTGCAGTGCTTACTACAGGATGTCCTGGTACGAGCTACGAATCTGATATGAAGAAAATTCAGAATAACAACATGGATTTCCCTGACCTCGAAAAGGAATACTATAATGGGATTACTTTCCAGCTTTCATCATTGTTTGATAGTGACTATGACGATGATTACGTGCTAACTGACAATGCCGAAACGAAAATCGTATATGGTATAGATGTCAACTTCAGTGTGGAAGTTTTCCAAAAACAAGATGCTGAATTGATTCAATACGCATTTGATGGAGATATTGATTTATTCAATGCGGTACATGACAACTACATATTAAAGCGACAAGCTTCATTGTATGAACCATCAATTTCAATTAAAAAGCCTACTCCAAAAAGCGTAGGATACCCTGGATTTATTCAAGTTGTCAGTGGTAGTCAGTATTCATATGATGAAGAGGAAGGTTCTTCATACTTCACCGCAACGTTGGATATCGATGATGAATATTACGTTTTTCAATTGATTGGAAAAAGAGCCAATATGGGGTATTTATACGATGACTTCATCGACATACTTTCTTCAGTAGAGAAATAATGGACTTTCAATTATTCAAGAGAGAACTTGAACATCAAATCAATCACAACTTACCTGGTGAGCATGCACATGGACATTTAATGCCAATCAATAGACCTTTTACAAGTACATCTTTAGCCTCAAAACCTGACTACCGTAAATCAGCAGTAGGACTTGTGCTATATCCAACTATAAATTCGGCTAATTGTATTTTAATAGAACGTCCAAGCTATGATGGGGTTCATGGAGGACAAATTAGTTTTCCAGGAGGAAAAATGGATGCTACAGACCCTCATTTAGAATATACAGCCCGAAGAGAGTGTTTTGAAGAAATAAACCTACCATTAGAAGCCGGAAAGTTAATTGGGAGCCTAACAGACGTATACATTCCCGTTAGTAACTTTCTTGTCTCGCCATATGTTTTTAGTCTTGACGAAACTCCATCACTAACCCCAGATGAAAGAGAGGTTGAATCAATCATAGAATTCGATGTATTACAACTACTTGATCACAGCCGAATAAAAACAAAGGACATGAAACTAGGTAAAGGCTTTATTCAAAAGAACGTTCCCTACTTCGACATCAATGGTCATGTAGTTTGGGGAGCCACCGCAATGATGCTCTCCGAATTTCGTGAAATTATAAAGGTTATCGGTTAGAATCTAAACCTTGCAACTCCAAAAGCAGTTGAAACACTATTTGAATTCTTTGTAAAGAATGATAATGCATCTCTCGAGGAAATTCCGAATTCATAGGTTCCATTCCCAAGGATAAAGTTTATTCCTACAGGTATATTATGCTCATAAATTCCACCTCCGTAATAACCTGCGCTTAAAGTCAACCATTTCACAGGACGAATATCTCCACCAAATGAATAAACTGCGTTTTGGATACCACCTGGGTTGTCCGTATTGAATGGTGCAACCACATCAACACCAACACTGATCATCTTTCCAAAATCAAGACTTGCACCAAGACGAACGTTAGCTGCATTTTTAATGACAACTTCTTCTTCACCAACTAAGTTTATCAGACCACCATCATTTAAGAATTGATCTAATGCATCTGTCATATTATAGTTTTGAAGTCCATCTAGCCTAATATTACTAATAAGGGTATCACTAACGCGGTAAACATTTCTTTTATAGGTTACGGAACCAATATTATTCACTGCAACCCCAACTTTCAATCGGTTAAACAACTTAGCACTTACAGAAAAGTCTAACCCATAACCATTACCAACGGTTTTAGGAATAGATCCAGTTTGTGTATACGTTGAAGGGTTCGTATTTGCAATTGCGCCATAATCAATATCGAAACTTGGAGAAACTGATGAATAAAACAATAATCCATCGGCATCTGAAGACATATTAAATAAAGCCGTTGATTGAATAAATCGTCCACCAATACCAGCATAAAGCGCAAACGTTGAATCACCAAACAGTTTTAAACCATACCCTAAATTATAATGTCTATTCCAAGAAAAACGAATATTTGAGCCATTCGTCAATGAACTTAATTGTAAGGGAACTGCAAAAGAACCTTCAACCACCATATCAAGTGTATCCTGAGAAATATTGTCCGAATTTGCAATTACAGAACCATCAGAAAGTGTTAATTGATCAAGATAACTTGATAATTTACCTCTGAAGATAATATCTGTAGTTTCTTCATTCAATCTAGAATACCAACTGTATTGTTCTTGAACATTAAAAGCGATCCCTCCGAATTTCTCTGTTTGAAATGAAAAACCAAACCAGTTATAATGTGCATCAATGCTCAATCCACTTTGAAGGTAGTCAGCAGCATTATTCGATTGCTCTTGCCAGTTGGCAGGGTCTTGCTCCTTACCGGTCACGTCATTTCTTATTGTTTTATAAAGCTTGTTTAATTTATCCTTGTTTAATGAATCTGAATATAGCCCAACACCAAACTCAGTCATTCCCATTGTGAACTTTTTACCCTCATAACCTGTCCCCCAACCTAAAGCCGAAGAATTTACTCCTAAACAATGATAATCGGTAACAAATGTAGTTGCTACAACCTTTTCCAGCTGCTGTATATGCAACACCTTGTGTTTGAGCAAATGAAATTGTAGAAAGAAAAAAAGTGATAATTAAAATGGAAATAGCTTTCATGTGGAGGTTTTTAAATTCACTCTAAAAGTACGAGGAAATGTGTAAAATCAAAAAGAGGAACAAATTTTATTGACTTGTTCCTCTTTTTGCTAAACCATGCTAAAACTATAAAACTCGAAATAAAGGTAAACTACTCCCTTATTCCAACACAACAAAGATAAGTCTTCTTTTTAGATTACAAACACATTTAATGTGAAAAATATGTTAAATTTTATCCAAGACCTACATCAAGTATCATCATAACTAAGAACCCGCCTATAAAACCGAGCACTGCGATATCTGTATACTTATCTCTTTGCGTTTCTGGAATAACCTCTTCCACTACAACATAAATCATCGCTCCAGCAGCAAATGCTAATGCGAATGGCAATATAGGTTGCATATAAATCACAGCTACAGCACCTAAAACACCGAATATAGGCTCAACAATAGCCGACATTTGACCATAATAGAAACTCTTACGCCTACTAACACCTTGCCTTCTTAACGGCATTGCTACAGCGAACCCTTCCGGGAAATTTTGAATTCCAATTCCAATTGCTAATGCTACAGCTCCGGCGATTGTTGCTCCATCCATTCCTAGACCAGCAGCTCCGAACAAAACCCCTACTGCTAATCCTTCCGGGATATTATGTAAAGTTATTGCCAGAACCAACAATGTAGTCTTATGCCACTGCGTCTTAACTCCTTCTTTTTCCTCTTCTTTAAAGTTAATATGCAGGTGAGGCATCACTTTGTCTAATCCGAACAAAAAGATTGCTCCTAGAAAAAAACCAACAGCAGCTGGCATCCATGGCATTGATGGATACATATCTTCCGACATCTCAATAGCTGGATTCAATAATGACCAAAAACTGGCTGCCACCATAACACCTCCAGTAAATCCAAGCATTGCATCTAAAACACCTCGATGCATCGTTTTAAAAAGGAATACTAATCCGGCACCTGCAGCCGTTAAAGCCCAGGTAAAAGTAGTAGCATAAAATGCAGCTAGAACTGGGTCAATTGATCCAAAATATTCAATTATTGCATCCATAATTACAGTTGTCGTTCAATTATTGTTAGACAAATCTAACTATTCTTTAATTAAAAAAAAAGGTCGTGAATTTCTCCACGACCCTTTCTAACTATTATCTCAATTTATTCAAGGATAATTTCCCTAACAGATACTCCAAAATCAGTTACAACTTTTACAAAGTAAACTCCAGAACTTACATCTAACAGATTCACTGCTTGACTTTTTCCGTTTAACTCTTTAGTGTTATAAACAATTCTACCTGAGTTGTCCATTATTAATATTTCAGAAATGTAATTCGACTTAGACTCAATTGTGAACAAACCTTTAGACGGGTTAGGATAAACAAGTAAATCTTCATTCATTAACTCTTCAATCCCTGTATAATCTACATTGTAACACATCGAAGTGTCAACACAACTGCCATCAGTAATCTCAACAGCGTAGTTTCCAGTAACCGCTGTAGGCACGAATGACACATTTGTTTCACCAGGAATTACTGCATTACCATTATCACAGTCTAACCATTGATAAGTAACACCACTTGCATCAGCAGTTAATGTAGCACCAGCCTGAGTTACACCAACCTCAACTCCTGAAATAATAACATTTTGAGTTTGAGTACTCATATTACCGTTTCCATCATCATATGTCCATGTAACAACCGTTGTTCCTTCCGTTGTAATTGGAAAAGTAACATCAGCGACACCAATCAATGAGCCCGAACAGTTATCCATCGCTGTAGGAGCCACAGGTGAAGATGAACATACTTCTGTCACATCCGCCAAAGTAGCGATATCAGCAACTGGATTCGTCACATCAGTAAGTACTACGTTTTGTGTCTGAGTTGATGTATTTCCGTTTCCATCATCATATGTCCAAGTAACAACAGTAGTTCCTTGAGCAGTAATTGGGAAAGTTACATCAGGTGTTCCAACAATTGAACCAGCACAATTATCTGTTGATGTAGGTGCAACTGGAGTAGAACTACATTCAGCAACTTCGTCAGTTAATGTTGCAAAATCAGGTAAAGGAGCTGTTACATCAGTAATTACAACGTTTTGCGTTTGAGTAGATGTATTTCCATTTCCATCATCATATGTCCAAGTAACAACAGTAGTTCCTTGAGCAGTAATTGGGAAAGTTACATCTGGAGTTCCTACAACAGAACCTGTACAGTTATCTGTTGATGTTGGTGCCACCGGTGTAGAACTACATTCAGCAACTTCATCAGTTAATGTTGCTACATCAGCAGTAGGCGCCTCATTATCTACAACGGTTACAATGAATGAACATTGTTGCGCATTATTCCCTTGACCATCTACAACTTCAAAAGTCACAGTTGTTTGTCCAACAGGAAAAGTCGACCCTGAAGCCAAACCAGCAGTCATAGTCGTTACGGGAGATCCAACATTTGGACCACAAGTATGATTCATTGCGAAATTCACAAGTGCTTCTTGATATCCTGATCCAGGTGTATTCCAAGCAGCCCAAGGTTGACCTACATAATTGGCAGAAGAAACCCATGCAATTTCACCAGATCCTAAAGTTCTTATTGACCAACCCGCAGATCCTGAAGCAGCTACTGCAACTCCTACAGTTCCAGGCTGAAGATTGTTCAAACCATCATGATCCCCTGTTGAAGCTAGTGTTAAACCTACAATATTAGTCACACCTGTCGTTAATGAATTAGCACCAACCAGTGTCTCAGTTCCTTGAGAACCACCATCTGTTGAAGTTGTCCCTCCCATAAATGTAATTAATTCATTATCTGTTGGGCTTGCAATTACATCATATCCAGTAATAAATAGTGCTCCACCATTATTAACATAAGTTGTTAAGTTAGCGAAAGTCGCAGCAGTGTGTAAATCTCCGTATCCTGATGAACCTGAAGCATGCCAATAAATAGCATCATAAGCATCAAGACCCGCACCTTGAAGAACAGTATTGTCATCCGTTGTTCCATCGTGATCATCATACACTTCTGTAACATTATATCCAGCAGCTATCAATTCGGCTGGAATCTCTGTTGCCGTTGTATTTGCACCATCTGAAACGAATAAAATATTTCCTCCTGTGCAACTATGATTAAAGGCAAAGTTTAAAACTGCCTCGTGATACCCAGAACCTGGTGTACTCCACGCGGGATAAGCACCACTACTTTGAGTAGAAGAAACCCATGCAATTTCACCAGCTCCTAAAGTTCTTATTGACCAACCTGCAGACCCTGAAGCAGCTACTGCAACTCCTACGGTTCCTGGCTGAAGATTATTCAAACCATCATGATCCCCAGTTGTAGCTAGTGTTAAACCAACAATATTACTTACACCCGTCGTTAATGAATTAGCGCCAACCAATGTCTCAGTTCCTTGAGAACCACCATCTGTTGAAGTAGTCCCCCCCATAAATGTGATTAACTCATTATCTGTTGGACTCGCAATTACATCATAACCTGTAATGAAAATTGCACCTCCACCATTAACATATGTAGTTAAGTTAGCAAAAGTCGCAGCGGTGTGTAAATCACCATATCCTCCGGAACCTGACGCATGCCAATAAATAGCATCATAAGCATCAAGACCAGCACCTTGAAGTACCGTGTTGTCGTCTGTTGTTCCGTCATGATCATCATAAACTGTTGTTACTGTATAACCTGCAGCTGTTAATTCAGCTGGAATTTCAGTAGCAATGGCATTTGAACCATCACTTACGAAAAGTATATTTCCATTACCTCCAGCAGCACACAGGTCAACTCCAATTGGAGCAGTATAGTTAAAAACAGAACCGCAAGTCCCTGCATCCACGTTAATTGTAGTATCTCCAAGACAACTTATAGTTGGGCACTGAGCTTTAACGGTTGCAATTGAGAAAATTGCCATTAAACTCACACCTATTCTTTTGTATAGTATATTCATAATGTTCTTATTTGATTAAAAATTGAATTGAAAGATTATTCAACTCATAAGTTCCTTTCATTTCACGAATAGCATCTAATGTTACTGACGCTTTCTTGTTTAAATAAACAGACCTATTACTTCTCATAATGACTCCATGTTCATTACTTATTATCCAGTTAAACTCAATTGCTTCATTAGTTTTATTCGAAAACTTTACATTTAAAAGTTCATTTCCGTTTGATTTTGTAACTGAATACTCAGTCTTAATCAAATTCGCTTCTACTTGAAGACTTGATAACTCGGTGGAATTCATTAATGATGCATCATTTTGTTGTACATCTTGAGCATTCGACAAGAATGCAGACGCGCAGAATAGCGCGATTAGCGTTTTTTTCATAGTGGTTAAATTAGTGATTACTAAATGATTAGTTAAAACAAATATAGATTATTCAGATTCAAATCTCGTTACAACAAATACCTGATTGAGCAAACAGTCATTCACAATCAACAATTTAAACTTACCAGTTAGTAAAACCTATTTTAATATTCTTAATGTCTCGTTAACAATATATAACATGGTAACTTGAAAAAATGTATATCTTTGCGCCAAAATTTAGTTTAAAAAAGAATACAATGGCAACGAATAGAACATTTACAATGTTAAAGCCTGACTCAATTGAGAACGGGAACATCGGGAACATCATTAACATGATTACTGAAGCAGGATTTGCAATTAAAGCAATGAAGTATACACAACTTTCTGAAGAGCAAGCAAAAGCTTTTTACGAAGTTCACGCTGAAAGACCATTTTATGGTGAGTTAGTTGAATATATGACTTCTGGTCCTATCGTTGCAGCTATCTTAGAAAAAGACAACGCAGTTGCAGACTTTAGAACTTTAATTGGAGCAACTGATCCATCTGAAGCAGCTGAAGGTACAATCCGTGCTAAATACGCTGAGTCTAAAGGAAGAAATGCCGTTCACGGTTCTGATTCTGACGAAAACGCTCAAATCGAAGGTGAATTTCATTTTTCTGCTGCTGAGATTTTCTAAGCAAATAGATAAATTATTTGAAAGGCTTCTATCATTTGATAGAGGCCTTTTTTTATATTAAATGATTACATTTGAATTCAAACAAATTTGCATGAAAAATTACAATTCAACAGTAGAGAATAGATTCATTAAATACGCGAAAATTGACACTACCGCGGACCCTAACTCAACTTCATTTCCTTCTTCTATGATTCAAAAAGATCTAGGTAAGGTTCTTGTTGAAGAATTAAAAGATTTAGGTATTGAAGATGCAGAAATGGATGAATGGGGATATGTATTTGCTACTATTCCGAATAACACAGGAAATGAGGAGCTTCCTACAATTTGCTTCTGCTCGCACATGGACACAGCACCAGATTGCAGCGGAACAAACGTTAAGCCGATTGTACATAGAAATTATGACGGAAATCCAATTACTCTTCCAGATGATAACACGCAGGTAATTACAACAACTCAACACCCTTATTTAACAGAAAAAATTGGTGATGATTTAATTACAGCAAGCGGTCTTACACTTCTAGGAGCTGATGATAAAGCGGGAATTGCAATTATTATGGATTTGGCCAACCACTTAATGTCTAATCCAGATATTCCGCACCCAACAATCAGAATTTTGTTTACACCTGACGAAGAAGTTGGTCGTGGTGTTGAACACTTAGACATGGATAAGTTGAATGCAGATTACGGTTATACGTTGGACGGTGGTACCCTAGGTTCATTAGAAGACGAGAGTTTTTCTGCCGATGCAGTTAAAATTAGAGTCGAAGGAATTACAGCTCACCCAGGTTACGCTAAAGGTAAATTAGTTAGTGCGATGAAAGTTATGTCAGACTTTATTGCTAGCCTACCTAAAGATAGCTGGTCACCAGAAACAACTTCAGGAAGAGAAGGTTTTGTTCACCCTGTTTCTATTGAAGGAGGCATGGAAGAATCAACTGTGACATTCATTATTAGAGACCACATTACAGCCAAGTTAGCCGAATACGAAACTCGTTTAGAAGACTTATTTAAAGCCACTCTTTCAAATTACCCTGAATTAAAATATACTTTCGAGGTAACGGAGCAATACAGAAACATGAAAGAAATCCTAGTTGATGTTCCTTTCGTTTCGGAATATGCTTTAGATGCAATGAAACTAGCTAACATCACACCAAAACCTGCTATCATTAGAGGCGGAACAGATGGTTCAAGGTTATCATTTATGGGACTACCATGTCCAAACATCTTCACAGGTGAAATGGCAATCCATTCTCGTCATGAATTCGTAAGTATTCAAGATATGGAAAAAGGAACTGCAACACTGACTGAGTTAGTTCAAATTTGGGCAAAACACAAATAGATGGATCATAACCTCATCATAAAGGACATAAAGGCTAAAAAATTCGAGAAGATCTATTTTCTTCACGGAGAAGAAGCCTACTATATTGATGCGATTACTGACGCGATTGTTGAGCATTCGCTCGAAGATCATGAACGTGATTTCAATCAAACGATCTTATATGGTAAGGATTCAGATGCTTTAAGCATCATTTCTGAAGCAAAGGGCTATCCTATGATGGCCGAACGCAGAGTTGTAATACTTAAAGAGGCTCAGGACTTTAAAGATATTGATGCACTTCTACCCTATTTTGAAGCACCCTCAGATCAAACAATTTTTGTAATTAATTATAAGTACAAAAAGTTTGATTCACGAAAGAAGTCAATAAAAGCGGCTGCAAAGAATGGACTAGTTTTTAAAGCGGACAAAGTTCCAGAATACAAACTTGTAGATTGGATTAGTGCCTTTGTTCAATCCAATGGTTATGGAATCACGCCTAAAGCGAGCATGTTATTGGCTGAGTTTTTAGGAAATGATTTAAGTAAGATTTCCAATGAATTGGATAAGCTGAATATTCTTATTGAAAAAGGAACAACAATTAATGAAATTCATATTGAAGAGAACATTGGTATTTCGAAAGACTACAATGTTTTTGAATTAGTGAACGCCATTAGTGTAAGAGATATAACTAAGGCAAATACTATTGTTGATTATTTTGATCACAACCCCAAAGCAACAAATATCGTTGTTGTAGTTGGAAACCTCTTTAATCACTTTTCAAAATTAATGAAGATTCACTTCTTGCCAAACAAGAATAGAGAGGCTGTTGCAAACGCCTTACGTGTCCCTCCATTTGTAGCTGGGCAATTGATGACTGCAACCAAGACTTACAATCCAAAAAAATGTGCGGCTAACATCGCACTACTTCATGAATATGATTTAAAATCCAAAGGTGTTGGTAATTCCTCCTTCACTTCTGGTCAATTGATGAAAGAACTTATTTACAGATTAATGCATTAATGAGACTCTTTTACGATCCAAATATCAAACCTTCTGACTTAACTTATACATTAAGTGAGGATGAATCCAAACATGTAATACGTGTTTTACGTATGAAGTTAGGTGATCAAATAGGTATTCTAGATGGGAAAGGTTCTTCGTTTACTTGTGAGATTGTAGATGATACACCTAAACGTTGTGGGTTGAAAATTTTAAATGTGCTAACGGAAAAACAGGTTGATTACGACATTCATATTGCAGTTGGACCTACAAAACAGATGGAACGTATCGAATGGTTCATCGAGAAAGCAACGGAAATAGGAATCACCGAAATAACGTTAGTTGAATGTACAAACGCTGAAAGAGCAAAAATCAAGACAGATCGACTTGAGAAAAAGGCCATTTCAGCAATGAAACAATCACACAGAAAGTTTCTACCAAAGATAAATTCATTAACTAAGGTTTCAGACTTCATCATCAATAATCCAAATGGTCTGATAGCGCATTGCTATGACGAAGAAAGATCCGAGGTGAATAGTGTTTTCAAAACAACAAAGTGCCCAATATTAATTGGCCCTGAAGGTGACTTTACAATAGAAGAAATTGAGTTAGCTAAAAAACATGGATATAAAACCATAACTTTAGGTACCAATAGACTTAGAACTGAAACGGCTGCACTGTTCACTTGCATGCAAGCCAAATTAATCACTGGATGAAACTAAAAAGGCTATACATTTTATTTATTTGTCTGACTTTTCCCCTTTTGGGATTTGGTCAAACAGGTTATCAATTAGCCGTTTTAAAATACAACGGAGGAGGTGATTATTACGCCAATCCCACGGCCCTTCCAAACCTAATTTCATTCTGTAATGAGAATTTGGGTACATCCATTAGCAAAGAAGTTCCTTATGTTGAAGTTGGTAGTTCTGACATATTTCAGTACCCATTCATCCATATGACAGGCCATGGAAATGTAGTTTTCTCGAGTTCTGAGGCGGAGAATCTAAGAACGTATTTATTAGGAGGTGGTTTTCTTCACATTGATGATAACTACGGCATGGATGAATTCATCCGTGTGGAACTTAAGAAAGTGTTCCCTAATTCAGAGCTAGTTGAACTTCCATTCAACCACGAAGTTTTTCATCAGAAATACGATTTCAATGGACTTCCTAAGATTCATGAGCATGATGGAAATCGCCCTCAAGCATTCGGAATTATCATCGACGGACGCCTAGTTTGTTTGTACACCTATGAAACAGACCTTAGTGACGGTTGGGAAAATAGAGAAGTTCACAACGACTCAGAAAACAAAAGAATTCAAGCACTTAAAATGGGAGCAAATATTTTGATGTTCGCTTTTATGCAATAAGAATCATTCATACCCGGTTTCTTTTTAATTCATTTTTAGTAGTTTAACAGTTAATCTAAAACTACTACTATGGCGTTAACCCACAATCAAGATTACCTTTACTACGAAAGTGGACTTATGATGAATTCTAAACAACCGATGAAAAACGTTGATGTTTGTTTAGTCAGCACCAAAGACTATGTCTTTTATATTCCCAAAAAAACAGTTGGAATGTTTGTCGTTTTAAACACAATTAAAACCCACAAGTTCTTTGATGGGGTGAGTATTGAACAAGGAGTAAAAAGTTTAATTGATCAATCAGATTCAGTTCAAGCTTTAGAAAGTTCATTAACAGCATTATTAGAAGATGACGAAAAATATGTGCACAAAATTGCCGACAAAAAATCTTTCAAGTTTAGAGGATTCTTAGGTAAACACACTGTAAGAATGAGTACTGGGGGAACAAATTGGTCCTCAGTAATGGCCAATGGTAAAGGCAACAGTAAAGAATTCAGAACTTTTCACGGACAATAAATGATTTCTTGGGGAACAAACTACGATGAGATCGGAGAATATACTTCTGGTAAAAAAGAAGTTTGCAAAATCTGTACTAACTCATCAATTCAAAATTATAAAGTAGAACGAGGTTATTTCAAACTATATGGCCACGCTCTATTTCCTACAAGTAAAAAGTTCTATAAAACTTGCTCAAGCTGCAACACAAGACTTAAAGTCAAAAGTAATGATGACATTCTTAACACTTTAAATCGAAAAATTGCATCACCTCTAAAATTAAAATACATTTGGGGTTGGTTAGTATTGGGCCCAATTATTGTTGGAATCCTGTATCTATTCTTAACTTTCAAGTAGACACAATGATTCAATTTTTATTTCTTGTCATCATTTTTAGCACTTCATTCATAGGTTTATCGCAAAAAACCAGTTACGGTAAAAAATCTGAAATGCAGATAGCCATTGAAAGCAAAAGCACTTCGCGTGTCCAGACTTTGGTCAATAATGGTATTGACATCAACGATAACTGTACAACTTTTGACTCTCCGATTGACCTAGCCGTTAAAGGAAACGACATTAACATGGTCAAATTCCTGATTTCAATAGGTGCTACCGACAATAACACCATGATTTATGCTGCGAAAAACAACAGCATGTCCTTGGTAAAACTCTTAGTTCAAGAAAAATTTCAATTTGGCAACAGCTTAATCTATGCTGCTGAAAACAACAACAAAGAAATGGTAGAGTTTTTAGTTAACTCTGGAAGCGAAATAGATTTAAGTCAAAAACGAAAGAGCGGTTTGTTTTCTAGGTATTATGTTTCACCAATTGATAGAGCCATTAAGAATAATAACCTGGAGATGACTGAATATTTCATTTCAAAAGGAATCCCTGTACAAACGGCAATTGATGAATGTTTCGATTTGCACCAAAACGACATCCTTAAAGTACTCATCCCGCGCTGCAACAATTTAGACGAATTACTTGCTAAAGCTTTTATTAGAGCTAACTCCGAAATTATTCAGTTTTTACTAGCAGAAGGCGCTAACATCAATTACAAAGACGAACAAGGTAACACATTACTACACATTTCATCGAAGGAAGCCAATGTGAAAAATGCCAAAATGTTGGTAGAGCAATTCAACGCAAATGTCAATGCTAAAAATGATCGTGGAATCACACCACTGATGTATGCAGCGAGCTCTAAAAATATCTTGGTAACTAACTATCTCATTGAACAGGGTGCCAACTTAAACGAATTGGACAACAAAGGTGAATCAGCCCTTTTTTACTCATTAGAGAATCGATCTATTAACAATTTCACGACGTTACTAAATAATGGTGCTAACCCGGATATAAGATCGGCTAACAACACCACGTTATTGATCAGCGCAGCAAAAAAGAATCAAGTACAAGCAATGAATTATTTGTTGGATAACAATGCGGACATCACAGCTGAGAATGATCTTAAAGAGAATGCTTTTCAATACGTTGTCACAAATCAGAACCGTAATTTCAAATTAGTAGATCGTTTCTTAGATGCTGGTGCCGATATTGATGCTCGAGGAAATCGATATTTCAAGTCTCTTATGTTCTTCGCTATTGACCAAGAAAATCTTGAAAGAATAAAAGCACTTCATGCAAGAGGAGCAAACATTGATCCACGTGACAATAAAGGAAACAGAGCCGTCATTGACAATACAGAGATTATTAAATACTTAATAGACAATGGTGCAGACATCAATGCATTGGATGATAGACACGACTCCTATATGTGTGTCGCCGTGAATGAAAATGACCTTGAATTAGCACACTATCTAGTTTCTAAGGATATTGATATCAATCAAAATTGCTACTTCACTGAACCTCCATTAGTAAAAGCAATAGAAGCAGAAAACGTGACCTTAGTTAAATTTTTAGTCGATAATGAAGCTGACATTAATGCCATCGGATATTTCGACAGGAATGTAATGGAGTATGCTGAAAAACAAGGAAATCAAGAAATTATCGATTACTTAAAATCGAACGGTGCAATGTCGAAAGAAGATAAAAATGACCTTTATGAACGATCAATGGAAATTGAGCGAAACATTAAAAAGGCCATGGCATTTAGTGACGATGAAAAATTGGTAGCCAGTCTAAAAAAAACGAAAGGACTTATTATTCAGAAAAAACTAATTAAACGTGTAGCAGTTTACGCTGCGACAAAGGGGAACCCTCTTATTTTCGAATTACTCATCACCGAACTTGGTTTTAAACTTGACAATCAAATCAACTTGGAAAATCAAACTGCCTTAATCATTGCAACAAAGAGTAATGAAACCAGTTTAGTGGATTACTTATTCCACCGAGGTGCACTATTAGACATCATGGATATTTCTGAAAAAACCGCAGAAGACTACATTCGTAGTAAAACGATGAAAAAATTATTCAAAGAATTTAAGAAATAAAAAAAAGGTGCTTTAGAAATAAAGCACCTTTACATTAATCAAATTGATTATTAAGATCCACAACCAATACAGTCAATATGACTGTCCATTGGCTTAACACCTTTAAGTTTCATTTCTAAGTTATGAATCTCATCTTTGATATCCATATCTGTAAACATATCTCCTGTTAGCTTACCTTTTAGTGCTTCAATTTCTTCTTGTAAAGTAGTTTCTGTTGTCATGGCTGAAATATTTTTTCTTTAATTACTCTTACAAAAATGCAACGAATTCTGACTCGATTTTAAACTAACTCAAAGGAGATATTAAAAAGTTATTAACTAAAGAAAAGTTCATTCAAACAACCATTTTGTTCTTTCAATCGTCTTTCTGGGGAAAAACGCCATGTTAAGCCTGTGTTAAATTAATGTTTTCACTATCTTAACACTCGTTATTATACATTAAGACCTACTGAATGACAAAATTACTACTAACGACCTTTGTGCTATGCACAACAATTTCAATCAATGCACAATGGTGTTTAACTGGTGGACCAAGTTCTACCGCTGATTCCAACATCGAAAGTGTAAGTCTTGTTGGGGCGTCTGGCTCAATATCCTACACAGGCTGTCCAGGTGTTACTGGAGTCGAAGAATCTTTAGCTCAAACGGCATATTTAGATGCAGGCTCATTGTACACAGTAGATATACAGTTTGGTACTTGTGGAGGTAATTTTGGAGGAGTTGGAGAAGCTTGGATTGATTTCAATTTAGACGGTATGTTCGATGTGTCCGAATCTATCGGGACATGGTCAGGAACGCCTCCAACGACTTTAAGCAGCTTCAACTTTTTCGTACCAGGTGGAGCAATCACAGGGCAATCGAGAATGAGAGTTATTCAAGCAGAAAACTCAACTTTACCACTTGATCCTTGTGCAGGTTTTACTTGGGGATCTGCAACTGACTTTAGTGTTTATATTCAAAATGGTGTTGATTGTACTGGATATATTGGGGATGATTTATCGGACCCGAGAATGGTTTCATCTTTACCATTTACGGAAAATCATGATAACTCAATCTGTTATAGTAACCAAAACTTAGTTTATAATTCTCCGGATGTTTATTACCTCGTCCTAGTAGATGCGAATACAACGGCTCTTAATATCTCTTTATGCGGTTCTAGTTTCGATACTTTTCTTTCTGTTTTTGATACAGATGGAAATGTACTTGCTGTGAATGACGATCATCCAGATTGCGGAACTCAATCTAAACTTTCTGTGAATACATCTGGGCATGATTCACTTTATGTGATCGTTGACGGATGGTCATTCAGTGCAGGTCCATACTCAATTGATATAAATGCAGAATCATTAGGCTTGTCCGAAATTGAATCAAATAAATACAAGGTCTTCCCTAACCCTACCAGTAATGAATTTAAAATTACGAACTATACAGGCTCTGTAATTCTAAGAGATGCGAAAGGTAAAGAAGTTTTGAATGAGAATGTAGCTTTAAATCAATCAATTGGAATAGAAAACCTTAAATCAGGATTTTATTTTGTGGAATTGAATTTAGCAGGTAAAAAATCGATTCAAAAATTAATCATTAAATAATGAGAATACTTTTAGTTTCAATTTTCACGTTGATTCTTCAAACTGCGTTCGCATCTGGATGGATACAAAAGGCAGACTTTGGAGGTCTAGCAAGACATAGAACTACTGGCCTTGCCATTAACAACAAAGCCTATATGGGACTTGGCCATTACAATGGTGCTGGAGTTAACATCTTATATGATGATTGGTGGGAATATGACCCTTCAACAAATGCTTGGACTCAAAAAGCAGATTACATGGGAGGAGACTGTTATCACGCTGCTGGTTTCACGATTGGAAATATAGGCTATGTTGGAACTGGCAGAACCTCAGCCATTGGAAGCATACTGGTACAAGACTTTTTTAAATACGATCCAGTGACAAACACATGGACACCAATCGCGTCTTTTGCAGGAGTTGGTAGAAGGGGTGCTGTCTCGTTCGTAGTAGACGATATCGCGTACGTTGGAACAGGAGAATCTAATTCTGGAAGAGTCGGTTCATTTTACAAGTACGAACCGCTGATTGACACATGGACGCAAGTTTCATCCATACCTTCTTCAGATCGAACATCCGCTGTTGCGTTTTCGATTGATGCTTATGGTTATGTAGGGACAGGTGACATGAGTACGGGCCCAACAAATGACTTCTGGCAATACGATCCTAATACTGACACTTGGACGCAAAAACCAAATGTTGGTCCGCAAATTAGACAGGAAGCTTCAGGTTTTGCGCTAGAAGGCAAAGGATACATTGGAACCGGCCTTAATGATTTTACTGGGGACAACTTTTCTGACATGTGGGAGTATGATCCAACTACAGAAACTTGGAGCCAAATAGAAGATTTCCAAGGAACTTCACGTAGATATCTTACATGTATCACTTTGAATGGAAATGCATACGCAGGGCTTGGTACTAATGGTGTAAACTTTAGTGATTTCTGGATGTGGGATAAATATTTATCAACCTTAGAATTAAACCTCACAACCTCTGAAATCAGCGTCTATCCAAATCCTTGTGTTGACCATTTTAAATTCAAATTGAATCTAAATCAAAAGATGCCATTAGTTGATCTAGAGTTGGATATCATTAATTCTCTTGGTCAAGTAGAGAAAACAGAAATTATTGAAAATGAAATAACGGAAATATCAACAACAGGTGTTTCTAATGGCAAAAAGATATATAGATTGCGATACAAGGATATCGCTATTAGTACAGGTCATTTAATACTTAACAAATGAGAATAATTCAATTCATTTTATTCGTTGTAGCACTTTTCATTAGTGATTGGTCCTTCTCGGCTTCTTCATGGATTCAAAGAGCCGATTTTGGCACTATTGGGCGACACAGAGGTATGGGAATTGCAATTGGAAACAAGGGCTATATTGGACTGGGACATTACAACGGAGCAGGACCAAACATAATCCTTAAAGATTGGTGGCAATATGATCCAAGTACAAATTCCTGGACTCAAAAAGCCGATTACATCGGAAACAACGGAAATGGAAATTACGCTGTATTATCATTCGGAATGGAAAAATTCGGTTATGTCGGAGGAGGTCAAGTTGCCTCAAATTCAGACTTCTTTCAATATGACCCTGTCACAAATTCTTGGACTCAAGTTGCAAACATGCCCACTATTGCAATGAACACCGAAGGTTTCACTATTGGAACCAAAGGATATTACATGAGTGGAAATACCGTTTATGAGTATGATTCACAAACAGATTCTTGGTCAACTAAAAATAATGCTCCATTTAGTATTTCAATTTGGCCGGCAACATTCACTATTGACGGAAAAGGTTATGTAAAGACTTCATCCGGATTTTGGGAGTACAAACCAGAACTTGACCAATGGATTGCAAGAGCGGCCTTCCCAGGACTTTCAACAGGAGGCTCCGTTGGCTTCCACCAAAGTAATAAAGGTTATATTATTGCAGGGTATTCAGGGTCATTAGGAAATGTAAATTCGGAAACATGGGAATTTAACCCTGCCACAAATACGTGGTTAGCTCAAACTGAATTTTACGGTTCTAGTCGAAGGTTTTCTTCTGGATTTACTATTGGAAACAAAGCATACATTGGGACAGGAACGAACGGAACTAATTTCAATGACTTTTGGGAATTTGATGCAATTGCTGGCTTAACAGAAATGTTTGATATAAATCAATTCAAATGCTTCCCAAATCCAGCTACTGAGTTTGTAAACTTTAGATCAGAAAACCTTAGTGAATTCGAAATTCAATTATACGATTTTAATGGAAAACTAATCGAATCGAAAAGAACGCAAAACAATGCCGTAAGAATTGAACGCAACAATCTCCCTTCTGGGTCATACATTTATCATGTCCTTTCAGAAGGAAACACAGTACATACGAACAAAATTATCTTCCAATAACATGAAGAACTTATTTATACTTTTCACATCATTTCTCTTAGGTGCTTCTTCATTCGCACAAGGAGCCAATGACTGGACAAAAAAATCTGATTTCGCAGGTTTAAAACGCGAAAGAGCAGTTGCCTTTTCCATAGATGACATGGGATACGTTGGAACAGGAGTCGATACGGCTGAAATTGTTCATAATGATTTTTGGCAATATGACCCTACACTTGACACTTGGGCACAAGTTGCTGATCTCCCAGCATCAGTACGTAGAAATGCAGTCGCATTCGCTATTAATGATAAAGGTTATGTTGGAACAGGAATAGATCTTGTTACTGCATCAACACCAGGCGCAACAACATTAAACGACTTCTGGGAATATGACCCGGTCCTGAATTCTTGGACACAAAAAGCAAATTATCCAGGAGGGTTTGGATTTGGAGTATACTTTGCAACTGGATTTGCAATAGGTTCAAAAGGATATGTGTGTTGTGGTAAACTAGGACCAAACAATTACATCAACCAATTATGGGAATACAAACCTGCAACGGATCAATGGTCTCCCCTTCCAGGATTCCCAGGAGGTGTGCGATACCAACTAAGTAGTTTTACGATTGGTTATAACGCGTACGTTGGACTTGGAACTGATCAGGATCATTATAGAAAAGACATTTGGCAATTTAGCGCAGCAACCAATCAATGGACTCAAAAGGCTGACTTACCTGCGAGTGAACGTTCTGCGGCAAGTACTTTTTCTTTAGGAGAGAGAGGTTATGTTTGTCTTGGTTCAAACGGTGGACTCCTAGATGATCTTTGGGAATACAACCCTTATACAGATTCATGGTCAATCCGAGCAACATACGGTGGTAGCCCTAGAAAAGGTGCATTTGCATTTACGGCAAATGGAAGAGCCTACGTTGGTACAGGTAAAGGATACTCTGGAAAAAAAGCAAGTGTTCATGAATACAATCCTCCATTAGTGATTGGATTAGATGAATTAGAAAATGATTTATCATTCTACCCTAACCCTGCTAATAATGTGATCCACTTAAAATCAGAATCAAGTAGTATTGAAACAATTTCGATCTACTCGAATCAAGGGGCATTAGTTCACAAATCGGCATTTAACTCAACAATTAATACCGAAGCCCTTCAACCTGGAGTATACTTCATCCAAGGTATGGACGCCAATAAGAATACAACTGCTACTCAAAAACTTATTATAAAATAATATGAAATTCTCTCTAACAATACTTCTTTGTTCATTAGGCCTCATTACGTGGAGTCAAGACATGTGGACACAGGCAGACTCCATAAACGGTGCGCCTAGAACAGTTGCATCTAGTTTCGTTATAGATGGTGAAGGATATGCCATTGGAGGTCTTGATCAATCAGGATTTAGACGTAAAATGTATTCGTATACCTTCATTCAAAATGACTGGGATGATGAGCCATCAATCGGTGGTGATACTGGTGCTGGTTTAAATAGAGGTTCTGCCTCAGCTTTCACAATCAATAACAAAGGTTATATCTGTTTAGGTCAAGGTCAAACGAACCCATTCTTCAAGGATCTTTGGGAATTTGATGAGAATACAAATGCATGGACTCAAAAAGCAGATTTCGCAGGTTCAGAAAGAAGACAAGCCGTTGCATTCGTTATCGATTCAATTGCATATGTAGGAACTGGATACGACGCAAGTGGTTACAGAAAAGACATGTATAAATACAACGCAGCCACAAATACTTGGACTCAAATAAGTGATTTTGGGGGAACTGCAAGAAAAGAAGCTGTAGGTTTTTCAATGGGCGATCAAGGATATATCGGAACAGGAGATGATGGTGTATTAAGAAATGATTTCTGGCAATACCAACCAACAACAGATACATGGTTGCAAAAAGCAGACTTTCCAGGAACACAAAGAAAAGGTGCAGCTGCCTGGGGGATTTTCCCACAAGCGTTCATTTGCATGGGAGAAGATATAAACTCTGATTTTAAAAAGGATTTATGGGAATACAACTACTTCTCTGACACTTGGGTTCAAAGAGCTGATTACGGTGGACCTGGAAGATCAGGCGCTATTGCCTTTGTATTACAAGGTGTTGCATTTGTTGGTTCTGGTTACAACGGCACTTTCAATGATGACATGTATAGTTATAGAAAAGTTGCCAATTTAGAAGATCATTACACTTCTTCAGATACTAAACTGTATCCAAACCCTTCAAATGGCACTTTTAGATTAGATATCAATGCAGATGATTTAGAGATTGAAGTTTATTCCTTGACGGGGCAACTTGTAACGAATCAGTTTCAAGTTGTTAAAACACCGCAAGGTTTTGATGTTACCAATATTGATAATCCTTCTGGAAACTATATTTTAAGGTGTAATCATAGTGAACTTGGTCAAGTTTATCAGTCCAAAATTGTACTTTTATAATTGATGTATAGAATTTTACCTTTAATCGTTCTGCTTTTTTCATGCGGAGAAACAGAACATAATTCGGAACAAATCGAGTCTAAAATTGGCGGTTTCGAAGCAGAAATTGAAACAATTGAACCTGCGAAGCTCATTGACTCCATAACGCAAGAATTGACTACCTCAGATCACTCCTTTTCACATAAGGTTATTCAAGGAGAACATGGTTGGGGCTATGAGATATATGAAGGAGAGACGATGATGATTCGTCAATTACACATTCCATCTGTCCCAGGCATTAATGGTTTTGAAACAGAAGAAAAAGCGACTATTGCAGCAGACTACATTCTAAATGAAGTAGCCAATGGAAACT
>CANNZV010005902.1:0-16544 GCA_947561585.1 Caprella mutica | reverse complement strand
CTCCAACCTTTGAAATTTATCATTGTGGAGTCTAAGGAAATCCGAGAAAAGTTAAAACCAATCTCGTACAATCAATCACAGGTTGTGGATGCTTCTCATTTGATTATTATTTGCTCTTATCTAAATACAACTGATTCGCACATTGATGATTATGTCTCTAACATTAGCACTACCCGCAATGTTGAATTGGATTCGATCAAGGGATATTCAGATTTCATGAAATCAACAATTAGTGGAATGGAACAACCGCAAATTGAAAGCTGGAATAAAAACCAAGCTTACATTGCCTTGGGACAATTACTTCATACTTGTGCCTCATTAAAAATTGACGCAACGCCAATGGAGGGGTTTAACCCAAAGGAATATGATAAACTTTTAAAGTTGACATCGAAAAACCTACATGCTTCGTTGGTTGTTCCAATAGGTTATAGGCATGAAGAAGATCCAGCACAACATCAAAAGAAAGTCCGAAAATCACAAGACGATTTATTCATCACATTATAAAAAAAGCCATCAGAATTTCTGATGGCTTTTTGCTTATCCAAAATTGCTACTACTCAACCTTGGAATCATCTTTCTTTAAATCAAACCAATCGACTTTCCTTGAGAAGTACATGGTTACCGCAAGAATCAAGAACACGCCTAAACTTCCGAATAGTAATGCGTAATCTTGCATTTGAATGATAATAAATATAAAACCGTATAGAATAGTTAAAATGGATGCTGTCATTGCTGCCAATCCCCAAGACTTCAGGATCGATCTACAGTAAAGGAATATCAAGGCAATAGTCATTAATGCAGCCAACACATAAGCTAAATCGAAATACATTTGCTCACTAAAGGCAAGCATCAAAACATAAAACAATACTAAGGCGATACCAACAAGAATATATTGAATTGGATGAATTAAAATACGATTTAAAATCTCCACAAAAAAGAAGACTAAATAAGTCAACACGATGAATAACAATGCATATTTAGCCACGCGCATCGACTTCTGATAAACATCAACCGGCAACCTCATGTTTACCCCAAATCGAGAACCGCTAATATGATGCTTGGAACCAACCCAACTCTGCGGGTAATTTCTATTTAAATGCAGCACTTTCCAGTTAGCCGTAAATCCATTTTCACTTACTTTTCTGTTTGAAGGCAAAAAGTTACCATCAAAACTAGGCTCTTTCCAAGGAGAAGTGATGTCAACATTAGTCACTTTTCCAATTGGGGCAAACATTAATTGCTCTGAACCATTCAAAGCCAGGTCAAAATTGAAGTCCATTTTCTTCGTTGGAATAGTATCTAATGGATAACGAATATGCAGTCCCGAAGAAACAATATCATCTGAAATCAATCCAGGATTACACATAACCATCGAATCATTCATCTTGATCTTCACTTGATCTGTAACCCCTTTTAAGTCGGTAATCCCAATGGTTACAAATGCTTTTTTCAATTCTAATTCATCAACATCGATACCCTGATCCTCAAATCGGTAAGAATCAAAATGACCAGACACATTAAGGTCAGAGCCATAAACAACGACTTCAAAAAGCCCTCGCTTTCGTTTTTCCGGAATCACCTCACCTTCAATATTTAATTCTTCAGGTAGAATATGGTAATAAAAACGTTCTTTCTTTTCGCGATAACTGCCATCAGCATTTTTCACTTGACTGCTAACTACATATGGAATTGTTAGGACTGGCCCAGTAATCGATTGACTTTCTGCATGTTTTGAACTTACTTCAAAAACGGCTTCATCTTGCCGCATCATCCTTTCATGAATCAAGTTTTGAACCATGATTGCGGGAATAAGAAGGATCAGAATTAGGACGAAGATCATCCCCATCTTAAAGAAGATGTTTTGGAATAGGTTTTTCATAGAATTGGTTTTTTGATTTCAATAAAAACGCAATTATTTCATTTTCATTTTATTGAGGCGAGCGATTTAACTTGTATTAACATTACACACTTTTCAAATAAAACTAGCTTCATCAAATCGTAATATCAAATTCACCTGAAGCGAAGAGTAACACGCTACTTTTGCAATAAAAACAAATGAAAATCATATCATTTTTAACACTGTTTGCTCTATTAACTCTAAACAGTTGCGATTCAAAAATTGAAGAAAAAAATCAGCATCTAGTGCGCATTTCTGGATCTGATACGGAAGCCTTAATTTCCAAGGAACTTCTTCAAGTCTTTAAAACCTCTACCTCATCAACATTTCAATTAAACTCTACGGGAACAAAAGCAGGAATTGAAGAATTTATCAATGGAAACTGTGAAATTGCGAATGCTTCAAGAAGAATGAGTTTCAATGAAAGAAAAAGGGCTCTCGAGAATGGAATCAATCCAGTTGAAGTCATAATAGCTTTTGATGCAGTTGGTATTATAACGAATCCACAACTTGGAGTGGATAGTTTATCCATTGAAGAATTAAAACAAATTTATACTGGGAAAATTACTAATTGGAAAGAAATTGGTGGACCTGATTTAAAAATACAATGTTATGGAAGAGCACAAGGTTCGGGTACAAGGGATTTTTTAGAAACAACTATTCTACATGCAAAATCCATTAACACTTCCATTTCACTTACGTTTACTGAAGAAATTGTTGAAGCGGTTGAAAACAACCTGAATGCAATAGGGTATGTTGGCGTAGGTTATATAATGGAAGACGAAGGAAAACCAATGAGTTCAGTTTGGCCCATGAATATTTATTCTGATGAATATAACGCCACATCACCTTGGGAAAAATATAAAATCCTGCGTGGTGAATATCCATTGTGTCGTCCCTTACTTCAATACTTCAATGGATTCCCAATATCACATCAAATGAACTTTCTTCAATTTGAATTATCTCAAGAAGGACAAAATATCATTAATAAAACAGGCTACTTCAGTTTAACGGAAGAGCAAAAAACATCAAACTTACGGAACGGGATTGTTTGCTTTTCGGATAGCTTATGAGCATAAAAAAACGGGAGTCACCCAAATGGTAACTCCCGTTTAATTGAGGATCAACTCACTTAATTCTTTAAGTTCGCAATACGAATTGTTTCAACTCCTTGCGCACTTTCTATACTTAATAAATAAACTCCTGTCTCATTTTCAGAGGCATCAATTTTTACTGTATTAGATATATCAACAATAAAACTTACTTCCTGCCCTGCCGCATTATACATTGAAACCGATTGAACCTGTTCTAATCCAATAATTTCATATCGACCGTTTCCTAAAGTTTTCAGCTTATAATTCTTCTCATTTTCATTTAATGATGCTGCATTTATTTCAACTTCGTACTGCACAGAATCAATATCACAAACACTCTCTGCAACTAAGGTTACTGTATAAGAGCCATTCGTTGTGAATGAATACGATGGATCAGTATCCATACTCGTATCTGTATTTCCAAAATCCCAAGAATATGTTGTAGCATCGGTACTTAAATTTGTAAAGTCAACTGTTCCGCCATTCACTACAAACGAATAGTCTGCTTGCGTATACTCCGAAATTGGATGAAGATTAAATTGATCTAAACTATCTAAAACAGTCACTGCTGCTGCATTTTGTAAATCCGCTGCATCTTGTGCAGACAAAGAACCTATAAAAGGTGCTCCAACAGGGCTCTTTCTGAAAATTGAAGCGTAAAAAGTACATGCCGCTAAATAGGAACCAGCAAAATTAGGATGAGAACCGTCTCCAGTATACAAGTGAATTGATGGATGATTATCTCTAACGTATTTCCATGCAACTCCAACAGGACTCACAGATCCTCCAACAGAATCTGCCATTCTCATATATGCCGCTCTTAATCGAGCATTCATTCCATCGAATGTTGAAATTGGCCCCCATTGTGGATCACCATTTTCACGCCCCCATGTCATAAACATCATTACTTCTGAACATTCATGATTTGCATAAACACTATCAGCCAACTGTTCAGCATAAGGAAGTGTATTTGCATCTACCTGAGCATCTGGAAACGAAGGCTCCTGACTCTGAGCTTGTAATACAACGAAATCCCAATTATCACTATTAATCTTTGTGTAAACCGCTGGATTATTTGCGTGAGTATTAAAAGTTGCCCCACCTGCAGTATGCGAATCCACTTGAACATCATCACCAAGAGACGTTGTTAAATCCCCGAGCATTCCAGGCAAATCATTCCCGTAAGTATAACTGTTTCCTATAAATAGCACTGATGCTGAATCTTGCGCAAAGTTGACAGTTGATCCAATTACGACTAGAGATAAAGAAATTATTCGTTTTAACATTTTCTATTTTTTTTCGTTGTTTAATGTCTAGACTACTAACTTTAGAAGCAGTTGCTTCGTCTTATATTCACAAAAGCACTGAATATTGAATTGCTAAATGCGTATGAATCCATTAAAACATATATCAATCCTAATCACAACATTGCTAACACTTTGTTATACGGATACTTATGCTCAGTTCGGTTTTGAATATGATGACTCAATCATCGTTAAAATTGGAAACGACACATTATTAAATGCGTGGGGAGGTGGAGTAAACTATGCGCAATTCTCTGATTTCGATTATGATTTTGATGGTGACCTAGATCTTTTGGTATTTGATCGAAGTAAGAATAACTTACGCGTTTTTGTTCAAGAGTCTAATGGAGGAGCTCATTATGAATTAGCCTATAACGCCCGCAACAAATTCCCTGCAGAGATACGCTACAGAGCTACGATGTACGACTATGACAATGATGGTAAAAAAGATTTATTCACCCAAGGGACTGGTGGTCTGAAAGTATACAGGAATACAGGATCTCTGGGCACAGGTCTTCAATGGGAGTTGGTAGAAGATTTAATTTATTCTCAATACCCAAACAATTTTAGCAACCTTATAATTAACTCGAGTGATATACCCGCACTTGTTGATGTCGATGGAGATTCTGACATGGATATTCTTACCTTTCATCAGGGAGGTTCCAACATGGAGTATCATCAAAATCAAAGCATGGAATTGTACGGAATTCCAGACTCGTTAAAATTTGTTTTGGTCAATCAATGTTGGGGGAAATTTTCGGAGGATATTAATACAAACTCTGTAACACTAAACGACCCATCATACCCTTGCCAAGGTGGAGATATTGCGAACCCGGAATCTCAATCAGATGAAAACAAAGCAACTAGACATGCCGGATCAACCATTCTAGCCTTAGACTACAACAATTCTGGTGTTCTTGATCTTGTTATTGGTGATGTTTCATTTACAAATTTGAACTTATTAATTAACGGAGGTACCACGGTGAACAGTGATTCACCGATGATTTCAATTGATAATTCATTCCCATCAAACACTACTCCAGTAGATATCCAATTATTTCCCGCAGCGTACTACCTAGATGTAGACTTCGATAATGTAAAGGATCTTATTGTTTGTCCAAATGCTAAGAATGTTTCTATCAATGAGAAGAGCGTACACTTCTATAAGAACATAGGGACAAATTCAAATCCAACGTTCATTTTCACCTCTGACAATTTCCTACAAAACGAAATGATAGAGCATGGCACAGGTTCTGTTCCAACGTTTACCGACATTAATCAAGATGGTTTGGAAGATATGATCGTTGCCAATTTCTATAGATATACACCGGTGCTTAGCAAAGAAAGTACCTTGGCTTACTATCAAAATACGGGAACGGCTAATGCCCCCGTTTTCACCTATGTCGATTATGATTTTTTGAATTTAAGTTCGGAGAATTACGGATTACGTTCTATTCCAACATTCGGTGATATCGATGGTGATAACGATGATGATTTAATTATTGGAACAGAGATAGGAACTCTAGTTTATTATGAGAATACAAGTACTGGTTCTGGGGCAGTATATAATACTGGAGTTATTAACTTCCAAGACAATACAGGTACGCCAATAAATGTTCTCTCTTATGCTCATCCTCAATTATTTGATCTGAATAATGACGGATTACTAGATTTAATTGTTGGAGCAAAAAATGGAGAGTTAACTTACTATGAAAACGTGGGGACTTCCACTTCTCCATCATTTCAACTTACAAACGCTTTGCTTGGAAATGTTGATATAACTCCTACGCTTCCAGATGGATATACTGCACCTCACTTTTTTAGACTAGACGATACAACCCATTTATTTCTTGGCGGGATAGATGGTAATCTTTTCTATTATTCTAACATAGACAACAATCTTGGTTCAGGTCAAAGCTTTACACTAGTCAATGACAATTACTTGGATATAGCCGTGGATGCTTACAGTTCATTTGCAGTGAATGATATCAACAATGATGGAAACTTGAACATGTTTGTTGGTCAGGACCTAGGAGGAGTTTACCATTTTGAAGCAAACCCAAATAGCAACGCCTCAATCCAAGAACTTGAAAGTAAGTATGCTATTTTGTTATTTCCAAATCCGACTAAAGGGAATGTTACCGTTGATTTAGAATCAGCTGAAGGAAGGGAAATCGTATTACTAAATTTGAATGGTCAAATTCTGAATTCTATTGAAATTGATAGTAAGCAAACCATTGTTGACCTAAGCCATAAACCAAGGGGAGTTTATTTCATTCGTGTTGAAATGGAAAATGGCGATCTAATCACAAAAAAGATAGTCAAGCATTAAAGCTTCAATACTTTCTCAAAATGAGCAGGAAAAGTCTTCTTAGGCTCTTCATCGTAAATCCCAAATACTGTAGAACCACTCCCAGTCATTGAAGCATACACAGCACCTTCCTTACAAATATTCTTCTTGACATCCTCAATTTCAGGATGATTTTTAAAAGCTGTAGATTCAAAGCTATTATTCAATTCTTGACTCCATTCAGACAAGGGATTACCTAGTATCGATCGAATATCTTCTGAAGTTGAAAACTCAATATTAGCATAAGCTTCCGCTGTTCCAATGTGAATCCCAGGATTTACAATCTTTAAGTACTTTCCCGACAAAGAAACATTCAATGGTGTCAATTCCGTTCCGGTTCCTGTTGCCAATTGTGGGTCTTGATCTACAAACAAGGGGCAATCACTTCCTAATTCCGAAGAAAGTCTCCTTAATTCATCGTTTGTTAAATTCAAATCGAAAAGTTTATTCAAACCTAGAATAACATAAGTTGCATCGGCAGAACCTCCACCTAAACCTGCCCCCATCGGAATAGACTTCATCAAATGGATATACACATTTCCAATATCAAATCGTTCCTGCATTAGGCGAAATGCCCTCACTACAAGGTTATCTTCTTCTTCAGAATCAATGGTTAAGCCAGTTTGAATGAATTTAAAAGAGTCACTCTGAAGAATTTCCAATGAATCAAATAAAGGAATTTGAAACACGCAAGATTCAATTTCGTGGTAACCATCTTCGCGTTTATATAACACGTTCAGTCCCAAATTAATCTTTGCTGGAGGAAATAATATCATAATACAAAGTTAGAACAACTAAACAATTTTTGTAACTTTCGCCCCCCAATTAGATAATAATATGGCTACTTATTTAGATTTTGAAGAACCGTTAAAGGAATTAGAGGACAAAATTGTTCAAACTAAAGAGATTGGTGAGAACACTGATGTCGACATGGCGGATAAAATAGACGAATTAGAGAAAAAATTAAAATCGAAGACGAAAGAGATTTTTTCTGGATTAACTCCATGGCAGCGTGTACAATTATCACGTCACCCAGACCGTCCTTACACAATGGAATACATTGAAGTAATCACTGAAGGAGCATTTCAAGAACTACATGGTGATAGAAATGTAAAAGACGATAAAGCCATGGTTGGTGGATTCGGACTTCTTGATGGTGAAACAGTAATGTTTATCGGTCAGCAGAAAGGTGTTAATACTAAGATGCGTCAGTTTAGAAATTTCGGAATGCCAAATCCAGAAGGATACAGAAAGGCACTTCGTTTAATGAAAATGGCTGAGAAGTTTAATAAGCCGATTGTAACCTTTATTGATACTCCAGGTGCATTTCCAGGATTGGAAGCTGAGGAAAGAGGTCAAGGTGAAGCTATTGCTAGAAACATCTACGAAATGATGCGTTTAAAAGTTCCTGTAATCTGTGTGATTATTGGTGAAGGTGCATCAGGTGGAGCTTTAGGAATAGGTGTTGGTGATAAAGTTGTAATGATGGAAAACACATGGTATTCTGTTATTTCTCCAGAGTCCTGTTCTTCAATTTTATGGAGATCATGGGAGTACAAAGAAACTGCTGCTGATGCATTAAAATTAACTTCTACAGATATGAAGAAGTTAGGCATTGTTGACGATATCATTAAAGAGCCAATTAACGGAGCTCATAGAGATCACAACCTTGCAGTTAAAAATGTTAAGAAGGCACTTAAGTCGTACTTAACAGAGTTAAAAGCACAAAAACCAGAAGATAGAATTGAAGCTAGAATTGAAGCATTCTCAAAAAGGGGTGTTTGGAAATAATTCGGTTTTAAACCCAATAACACTAAGTTGTTATCATTTAATTGGTAACGACTTTTTTTATGGATGATTTTTACTTAAATTGGACTCAATTAACACTAACAAATATTACAAAATGAAATTTACTGGACTAAAACTACTATTTGCATTCATCGGATTAGCTTCGATGTCTTATGCTCAAAAAATCACAACTTTAGAAGGAAAATTAAGTGAGTTAAAAGGTGAGAAGTTTTTTAACATTCAATATGACTACTCGGATATGCGCGTAGGTAAATTTGAAAAAGAAGAAGATTACGTAACCAAAAAACAAACTGAATACAACGAAAAGTACAAGAATGACGACCCTGGAAAAGGAGATCGATGGAAAGAAAGTTGGTATGGGGATAGATCTGGAAGATTTGAACCAATGTTCGCGAAATTAATGAATAAATACCTTGAAAAACCAGGTGTTTACGTTGGTAACGAAAAGCCTGCAAAGTATACAATCATTGTACACACTACTTTCACAGAGCCAGGATTCAATATTTACGTAACAAAAAAACCAGCTGACATTCACGTAACAGTTAAAATTGTTGAAACTGAAAATCCAGACAATGTTATCTGTGAGCTTGTAAGTAAAAACAATCCAGGAAGAACATATGGAATGGGTGATTTTGACACCGGTCTTAGAATTTCTGAGGCATATGCTATGGCAGGAAAAGGATTAGGGAAATACTTCGCTAAAGCCTGGAAATAACTGAATAGATTTGATAATAAAAAAAGGGAGCCATTTGGCTCCCTTTTTTTATTATCAAATAAAGAGAAAGGCGAATTATTCAGTTCATTCTGTAAGCACCTAAAACCTCTTTCGTCAAAAGTCTTATCTTGTAAAAAACACTTTACTTATGATTGTCATTATTGGAAACGGTATTGCTGGAGTAACTGTGGCTCGAAACATTCGAAAAAACAGCGACGAAGCAATTACAATTATTTCTTCTGAATCGAAGTACTTCTTTTCTCGTACGGCACTGATGTATGTTTACATGGGACACATGAAATTTGAACATACACAGTCTTATGAACCACATTTCTGGACTAAAAATAGAATTGACTTGGAGCATGAGCACGTGACTACAATCAATAAGGATGAAAAATCTGTTTCTACACAAAGTGGAAAAACGATTCAATACGACAAGCTAATTATAGCAAGCGGATCAAAACCAAATAAGTTCGGATGGCCTGGCCAAGATGCTAACGGTGTTGGAGGCATGTACTCTAAACAAGATTTAGAATACATTGAAAGTCACTCAGAGAACCTTGTATCTGCTGTCATTGTCGGAGGAGGTTTAATTGGTATTGAAATGGCAGAAATGTTTCTTTCGAGAAATATTGAAGTACACTTTTTAGTGAGAGAAAAGCTTTTTTGGAATAGTGTTTTACCTGAACAAGATGCCAAATTGATTATGAATCATTTTGAAAAACATCATGGATTGCACATGCATTATGGTGCAGAACTAGACACAATCAACACAGACGAGAATAACAATGCAATTTCCGTTTTAACGAAGAACGGAGAAACAATCCCTTGTCAATTTGTTGGACTCACAGCTGGAGTATCACCAAACATTGATTTTGTTAAATCAAGTGGAATTGAAACAAACCGTGGAATTTTAATCAATACACATTTTGAGACTTCGATTCCTGATGTATATGCCATCGGTGATTGTGCTGAATTTAAAAACCCAATTGCTGGAAGAAGACCTTTAGAACAGGTCTGGTATACAGGAAAAATAATGGGAGAAGCATTAGCACAAACTGTAACGGGAAATAAAACCGAATACAATCCGGGGCATTGGTTTAACTCTGCAAAGTTTTTCGAAATTGAATACCAAACATACGGTGTTGTTCAAAGTAAACTTCAAGAAAACGAAGCTGAATTTATTTATCACAATGAGGAAAAAGAGCTTCTACTCCACTTTATCTTTGATAAAGAGTCTAAAAAATTCATTGGAATCAACAATTTTGGAATTCGAATGAGACATCCGATTTTCAATAATTGGCTAATCGAGGAGGCAACAATTGAAGATGTTTTGTCAGATTTAAAAACAGCCAATTTCGATCCTGAATTCTATTCAAAATATGAAGACGAAATAATTGCTCAATACAACACTCAATTCAATGCTAATGTTCAAGTGAACAAAGCGAAATGGTGGCAAAAATTAATTAACGCTTAAAACATACTCATGGAAACAAATCATTCTGTATCTGGCGTTGAAGCGCATAAACTATCTGTTCTAAATAAAATTGGTATTGGATTGTTTGGACTTGGTGTTCTGGGGCTAATTGAATTAATTTCGATTTCTGTCCTTGGAAAAACGAGCTTAAAGAAAACGGACAATTTTGAAGCTTTTATTATTGGCTCTTTCGCCCTAATGATAATCGGTACTTTGTTCTTTACATTCAGTAAGAAAAGCTTTAAGTTAGGATCAATCTATAGTAAACATACCAATAAGACACAAAAAATAGGATTAACAATAGGCCTTTTAGGTTTTGGCGTTCTTTCTGCCGCTTGGCTTGGTGTTGATTTACAGCCGGCAACTTTATATCTCTGGCTTTCATTGAGCTTAATGGCCATTGGGATATTAACTTATACTTATGGTTCATACGCTGGACATCCTGCAGGAATAAAAAACAACCATGTTTGGTTCAACTCTTTTAGTGGGCGTGGTGCATTAGGTTGGTTAGCCGGTATTGCTTTAACTGCATTTTACATTCAAATTTATTGGTTCAGTGATACTTTAGAATCTTTGATTAATCTATTTGACCCTTTATCCTTCTTGCTAAGAGGGAGTGCAGCTGATCAATGGTTTGTGTATGGTTCAATTTACACGTTTGTGATTTTCTTCTTAGGGATAAAGTTCATCATCAAATACAGGCATAACAAGTACCAAATTGTTAGAACAATCTCAGTGATTTTCTTTCAATTGGTTTTTGCTTATTTCTTACCTTTTATCCTTGAGGCATTCACCTCACCAGATTCTGGTTATTTCGGGAAGGACTTGAAAAATGTTTGGCCTTTAAATTATGGTTTCACAGAAGGTTATCAGCTTAACGCAATGGCAAAGGAAGGGGTTTCTGGAATGTTTTATTTCATTTGGGGAATCGTACTTTTCTTAATCGTCACTCCATTTTTAACTTACCTTGTTGGTAAACGCTGGTATTGCTCTTGGGTTTGTGGTTGTGGTGGACTTGCCGAAACTGCTGGTGATAGTTTTAGACAGTTATCTTCTAAAAAAGAGATTTCATGGAAATTAGAACGATGGATTATTCATTCAGTGATGGTATTTGTTTTACTTATGACCATCGCTTCCTTATGGCCATACTTCTCTAAAAAGGATTACGAGATTGGCTTTTTGACGATCACGAAGAAACATTATTTGATTTACATTTTAGCTTTATGCTTGTCATCTGCGGTAGCGCTTACCTTTGCAGCACGTAAGTTCAAGAAAAACATTCTCCTTTTGGGTGTTGTTATTTTAGTTTTGTTCTCTGCATTACTCGCATATGCCTATTATTCAGGTAACACCAAAGTTTTCTATTTCAAAAGCACAAGTATCAAAAAGATATACGGTTTCTTAGTTGGAGCTGCATTTGCTGGAGTAATCGGAGTTGGTTTCTACCCGATCCTTGGTAATAGAGTTTGGTGTAGATTTGGATGCCCGATGGCAGGATACATGGGGTTATTTCAACGTTTTAAGTCAAGATTTAGAATTACAACAAATGGATCACAATGTATTTCATGTGGTAACTGTTCAACGTATTGTGAACAAGGTATTGATGTTCGAGCTTATGCTCAAAAAGGCGAAAATATCGTTCGTGCGAGTTGCGTTGGTTGTGGTGTTTGTTCAGCTGTTTGTCCTCGTGGAGTTCTTAAATTAGAAAACGGTCCAGAAGAAGGTAGGTTTGAACCAAATCCATTAGTTATTACTAAGGATGGTGTGAAATTGAATCACTAATTTTGCACTTCAAAAATTAAGCATGGACAAAATCATTTCTGTTGTAATTCCAGCATATAACGAAGAGCAATCTATCGGAAAAGTTGTTTCTGACATAGATCGAGACTTCGTTAAACATGTTATTGTAGTGAATAATAATTCAACTGATAATACTGTGAAAGTTGCTTCTGATGCTGGAGCCATTGTTCTTGACGAAAAGAATAAAGGTTACGGATGGGCGTGTTTGAAAGGGATTGCTAAAACCAAAGAATTAAATACCGATATCGTGGTGTTTCTGGATGGGGATTATTCCGATTATCCACAGGAAATTCCGGATGTTGTAGGTCCAATTTTGAATGACGGAATCGATATGGTTATTGGTTCTCGAGTTCTTGGAAAACGTGAGAAAGGATCTTTAACTCCTCAACAGGTTTTCGGCAATTGGTTAGCAACGCGTTTAATTCGAATATTTTATGGTGCATCTTTCACAGATTTAGGACCTTTTAGAGCGATTAAATCTGAAGTTCTTGAAGACCTTGGAATGGCAGATAAAACCTATGGTTGGACGATCGAAATGCAAATAAAAGCAGTAAAGAAAAAGTATAAATTTAAAGAGGTCGCCGTTAACTACAAGAAACGAATCGGAGTATCGAAGGTAAGTGGGACAGTAAAAGGTACCGTACTTGCAGGAATAAAGATTATATTTGCGGTCTTTAAGTACCGTTTTTAGCACCGAATACAGTATCAAAATACTATGAATTTGAACAAGTCTATTACCAAAGCATTCGCAACCTTCGTCATGTTGCTGATCACCCTAACAGGGAATAGCCAAGCAGTCCAGACATTTTCAGGAAATGTTATCGATCAAAAAACTGAACGTGTTGTTGAGGAATTAGAGATTGAAATTCAGCACATTGATACCAAGAAAAAATTCGAAGCGGAAACAAATGACGATGGTGTTTTCACTTTTACCAAAGTACCTGTTGGAAAATATGAACTTATCGTAACTGATGAAGATTACAACAAGGATGCTTTCAATTTTGAAGTCACAGAAACACATATTCCAAATTTAGATTTCGCGGTAAACAGAAAAGTTTCTTGGATGTTTAACTGGGGAGATGCTTACGGTCAAGAACACTACTGGTCTCACTTTACGGCAAAGGCAATTATTATAATCTACTTCGCAGGATTAATGTTAGTCCTTTTCTATTCGATCTTACAGTTAAGCTTAGCAATCGCTTATGTTAAGAATAAGAAGAAAAAGAAAGATTTAGTTCGCCCTGCGTTTGATCCTGCAACGGCACCTAAGGTTACGGTTCAACTTCCAATGTTTAACGAACTTTATGTTGCGGATAGAATTATAGAAACTTGTGCAGCCTTTGATTATCCAGCAGACAAATTACAAATTCAAGTCTTAGATGATTCTACAGATGAAACTAAAGACGTTATTGCTAAAAAAGTAGCTGAAGTTGCTGCAAGAGGTGTTAACATTCAACACATACATAGAGTAGATAGAACTGGATACAAAGCAGGTGCTCTTGATGATGCTATGGACCGCGTTGAAGGAGAATTCATTGCGATATTTGATGCAGATTTCATTCCTGAGAAAGATTGGTTGCAAAAAACAATGCCGAATTTCGACAGCGATGACGTTGGAGTTGTTCAAACGCGTTGGGGACATATCAATAAAGATTATTCATTACTTACAGAACTTCAAGCTTTTGGTCTAAACGGTCACTTCGCAATTGAGCAAGGTGGACGTACAGCTTCAGGCCACTACATTAACTTTAATGGTACAGGTGGTGTTTGGAGAAAGACTTGTATTGAAGATGCTGGTGGATGGGAACATGACACGTTAACAGAAGATTTAGATTTAAGTTATAGAGCACAAATCAAAGGTTGGAAATTCAGATACTTAGAGGAAGTTATTGCTCCAGCTGAGTTACCAATTACCATGTCGGCTTTAAAAAGTCAGCAACATAGATGGATGAAAGGTGGTGCTGAGTGTTTCATTAAAATGTGGAAGACAATTGTTACCGCTAAGAATGTAAAGTTAGGAGATCGTATTCACGGTTTATCTCACCTTTTCAACTCATCGGTTTTCATCTTTATTTTAATGATTTCAATCTTCAGTTTACCTGTCCTGCATATCAAGGATAGTTTTGCCGACTTGAATTACGTTATTCGTTACGGTTCTATTTTCTTAGTATCTACAGTATTCTTGATGTTTTACTACTGGCATTCGTACAGAGATAAAACAGAAAAGAAAGTGAAATCATTCTTTACGTTTGTTGGACGTTTCTTCGTATTCTTAATGGTTTCTATGGGACTTGCCCTAAGTAATTCAATTGCGGTATTAGAAGGATACTTAGGAATTAAGAGCTCTTTTGTTCGTACGCCTAAGTTTAACGTGAACGTGAAGAACGAATTCAAAGGGAATAAATACGATAAGAAGAGCCTTTCTATCTTGAACATTGGTGAAGGTATACTAGCAGCTCTTTTCTTGTTTACTGCAATCAATAGAGGTATTTACGGTGATTTAGGAATGGTTCCTTTCCACTTAATGCTTGCTTTTGGTTACGGGTTGGTATTCTATCATTCAATTGCAGAATTAAGAACTCAGAACGCATAAACTATGGCTAGACGTATTCTTATTGCGTTTAGTATTGTTGTATTTCTTACATCTATTTTTCTTGTTAACTGGCAAGTAGATCGAACAGACTTTGGTTTCATTGCAGTCTTCTACTCCTTGGCTTTTTCGGCTTACTTGATTCTAGTTCGATTCAAGGATCAATTTGAGTTCAAACATTTAGTATTTATTGCTGGAGCCGCCCATTTGGTTTCTATAATTTATGAACCATTCTTATCCATCGATTATTATCGATTTATTTGGGATGGAGAAATTACGTGGATGGGGATTAACCCTTTTGAGTATAAACCACAAGAATTATTCGACGAGGCATTCGTACAAAATAGTCCATACCTCCTTGAAGTTTATGAAGGTATCGGTGGAATGTCCCAAGCTAACTATTCTGTTTACCCTCCTGTAAACCAAGGTTACTTTATTTTGGCGACGGCATTCTCGAGTTCATTAGCTGTAAATACTTTTGTTTTAAAGCTGCTGATTGTTATCACAGAAATATTCGGAGCGATTTACCTCAGAAAGCTTCTGATACATTTGAATATAAACACATCGAGAATGTGGTTGCTCTATTTAAATCCGCTCTGGATTATAGAATGTACTGGAAACACACATTTTGAAGGTGTAATGATTTCTTACTTGTTCATTGCACTTTACTTTTTAATTCAAAAGAAGATAATAACAGGTGCTAGCTTTTTTGCCATTGCCGTACAGATTAAGTTGATTCCATTAATGCTCCTTCCTTTCTTCTACCGATTCTTAGGTTTTTGGAAGTCAGCATTATTCTATTCAATCACAATCGCTTTAGTTATTCTTCTTGCTTTGCTTCAATTGGATGCCGACAATATTCACAACTTCGCTAATAGCGTTCGACTGTATTTCCAAGTATTTGAGTTTAACTCATTCATCCTGCATTATTACATTCAATATGGAATAGCGGAAACAGGATGGAACTTGACTAAAACATACGGTCCACAATTATCGAAAATCGCCATAGGTTTAATTATGATTCTTGCGCTTTATGGACAGATTAATGATTGGAAGAAGTTATTCAAACGAATGACAATTGCCTTTTTCATTTATTTATTATTCAGTAGTACCTTGCACCCGTGGTATGTCTTAACTATGTTGGCGTTATCACTTTTCACGAATTATACCTTTCCACTACTTTGGTCCTTCTTGATTTTCTTCTCTTATGTATTCTATAATTACAACGATAGCAGTGCATTTGAAGTAAGAACTATCGTAAACATAGAGTACATTCTTTTACTTGTACTTTTCTTCTTCGAAATATTCAAAGGGAAAACACCGTTTAAGTTCCTTCGATTAAACTAAGATTTCTTTTTCTCCGGAACCGGATCGTGCCCATGTCCACCCCAAGGGTGACAAGAAAGAATTCGTTTTAATCCTAAATAAGTTCCTTTAATAGGTCCCCATACTTTTAACGCCTCTAACATATATGTTGAACATGTCGGCACATACCTACAAGATTGAGG